>JAMXBD010003084.1:0-141274 GCA_024138025.1 Combretum micranthum | reverse complement strand
AGATCCACATGTCATCTGCTATTCCTCAAAGACACTTGATAGTGCCCAAGCCAACTATTCAACAATGGAAAAAGAACTTTTAGCTGTTGTTTTTGCTTTAGAAAAATTCCGTTCTTATTTGTTAGGTACTAAAGTAATTGTTTTTTCTGATCATGCAGCCATAAAATATCTACTTGCCAAGAAAGAAGCTAAGCCTAGGCTCATCAGATGGATACTTTTACTACAAGAGTTTGACTTGGAGATACGAGATAGGAAAGGCATCGAGAATGTGGTGGCCGACCACCTCAGTAGAATACCTGGTAGTGAAGACCTGACTCCACTGCAAGACGACTTTCCAGATGAGCATCTATTTTCTGTCTAAAAGACAATTCCTTGGTACGCGGATATTGTTAATTATCTAGTTACCAAAACTTTACCAAGTGATTTGTCTAGAGCTCAAAAGGATAAAATCAAAAGTGATGTTAAATATTATGCATGGGATGATCCCTATTTATGGAAACACTGCTCCGATCAAATCATTAGGAGATGTATTTCTCAAGAGGAAATTCCTTCTGTTTTGCAATTTTGTCACAATTATGCATGTGGAGGACACTTTGGTCCAAAAAGAACAGCTCACAAGGTATTAGAGTGTGGTTTATTTTGGCCCACAATGTTTCGTGATGCATACTTATTCTGTAAGTCTTGTGAACGATGCCAAAAGGTTGGAAATCTGGGACACAGAGATCAAATGCCCCTCACCCCTATTCTTGTTTGTGAGATCTTTGATATATGGGGTATAGATTTCATGGGTCCTTTTACCCCCTCCTTTGGCAATGTTTATATTATACTGGCTGTCGATTATGTCTCGAAGTGGGTAAAAGCTAAAGCTACCCGAACTAACGATGCTAAAGTTGTTGTAGATTTTGTTAGATCTCATATCTTTGCTAGGTTCGGGACACCAAGGGCTCTCATCAGTGATCGTGGTACACACTTTTGTAATAGAGTGGTGGAAGCTCTATTTAAGAAATACAACGTCACTCACTGTACTTCCATGGCATATCATCCACAAACGAATGGATTGGCCGAAGTTTCAAATCGAGAAATCAAGTCTATTCTGGAAAAGACTGTCAATTTGAAGCTAAAAGACTGGAGCACGAGACTTGAGGATGCATTATGGGCCTATCGCACAGCCTACAAGACACCTATCGGTATGTCTCCATACAGGTTAGTATTCGGTAAGCCTTGTCACCTCCCTGTTGAGTTAGAGCACAGAGCTTATTGGGCTATTAAACAGTGCAACATGAGTTATAATGAGGCAGGTAAACTGAGAAAATTTCAATTGCAAGAGCTCGAGGAGATCCGCAACGATGCCTATGAGAACTCTAGGATTTACAAGGATAAAACAAAAGCTTTTCATGACCAGACAATTTCAAGAAAACAATTCTCCGTTGGTCAAAAAGTTTTACTTTTTCATTCTAGATTAAAGTTATTTCCTGGTAAATTGAGATCTAGATGGGTAGGACCCTTTGTTGTTACTAACATATTTACTCATGGTGCAGTCGAAATCCAAAGTCCTGAAATAGGTAAAATTTTTAAAGTAAATGGTCATCGTTTGAAACCATTTTACGAAGGTTTTTAGGTATGCAATATTGAAGAACTCAGTTTAGAACCACCGATATATACCTGAAATCGATACGTCTAGCTAAAAGACGTTAAAGAAAGCGCTTCATAGGAGGCAACCTATGTATCGTATTCTTATTTTTGAAAAAAAAAATTAATTAATTTAAAAAAAAAAAGAAAAGACAATTGAAAGTCACGGCTGGCAGCCAAGATTTCATGACAGCCAGCCATTATAGTTCTGGGAATGCCCAGACCACGCATGGCCGCCGGCCCACTCCAAATGGCTGCCAGCCATGAAGCCGAGCGGAATGCCCAGACCACGCATGGCCGCCGGCCAACTCCCCATGGCCGCCAGCCATGAAGCCGCGTAGATTTCCCAGTAGCAGAATGGCCGCCGGCCAAGATTTCATGGCAGCCAGCCATGAATCTGCTGCATAAAAATTGCAGCACGAACTCCTTCCCATCTCTACACCTCCCAAAAACCCATTTAGTAAGTTTCTTTTCCTCCCTATTCCCTATTCTCCCTCTCAAACCCACATTACACTATTCTCGCACCACTTCCACATCAAACTCGTGGATCATCATCTCAAATCAAGTAAGTCCATCTCACTCTCAATTATTTTTTTCTTTCTCTTTCTTGTTCATGGGTATGGGATGAAGACAATGGCTGCTATATTTTGTCTTGACAATGGAATTGTGGATAACATGAGTCGTGTTGATGGATTCGCGATTAGGAGAAATAGATTATGGTTTATCTAGGAATTATGTCTACAATCTGGAGTTGTTGCATGTACATTTTGAACTTAACCAAATCTGGAAATTTTTTTTTCTTTTTCGCCACATCTGTCACGATTTTCGAATGGATCATGATTTATCCTTGCTGCTGATTCCTTGCATGCACGAGTTGTTTTGGCTTGAGTCTTTATCTACTTGTGTAGTCTTCGAATCCATTCCACTTACACCGATTTGATTCTTGAATGTATTGAATTGCTTTGCGAATTTTTTAGGGTTCTAAGTAGAGTCAAATTGGGGCTTTTCTGATTTTGAGACACAAACATGGTTTTTGAATGGTTCCAACATAGGGGATCGCGTGTGGATTCCATTAGCTTGTACAAATTCATGTTTTGAATCATATGTGGTTGGGATCCATTGTGTTTAATGGTGTTGATGAGTTTACATATCACTTATGGACTACTTTGAGTTCAATATTATGATCCATGTTGTTAGTTAACACCATTTCCATGATTATTTCATGATCTTGATAGTGACAGTTTGGACTTGCAAATTTGAAAAATCCTCCTCTAACGGTCAAATACTCAGCTGCTTAGTCTAGGCTGCCAGCCTTGAGTTTGTATTGCCAGTGTAAATCATTGTTCCTTCAGTTACTATTCATGGAGATGATTTGTTCTGAATTACTTAGGCAAACCTATTGCAAGGCCTGCTTTGAGATCACATGTTATCATTGATATTGCTGTGTGTGATTATGAATTGCCATGAACTATCCATTGTTCCTGTCCTGGTTCTTAGTTGTTCTATTAATCTATTTTCACAATGGACACTATCACACACCGAACAGTAACCTATATCTGCATCTACTTTGCATTCCCTTTATGCTAAACTCAAACATTTGATGTAGGGATGCCGCCAAAAAAGCTTCCACCCCAGAAAAAGAAGTCCAAGACCGCTGAAGCATCTTCCTCTAGAGCACCACAACCAGAACTCATCTCGAATAAGGACTTTGCCAAGGCAAGAAAGAAGAAGTTAAGGGGTATGGAACTCATGAATATCCAATATTAGACTGGACTGTACTGGATCTTTATGGGCTGGATTTGCTACCACAAACTGTCCAGATCGAACTTGGTTCACACTTTTCTCAATCCAAGAACCAGCCTACCGGGATATAACCATAGAGTTCCTGTCAACTATGACGATGGAGAAAGAGGACCATGCCACTTTTATGCAATTTCAGGTATATGGAGAAGTCCATAGGGTTGATGTGAAGCATGTGGGATACCTGCTAGGATTCTATGATGATCCACAAACTGCCATGGCATTACCCAACTCCTGGCCCGCTGATATGGATCCTTCAAATTCTGGCTTCAGCTTACAGCTCCTAGCACCAAGCCATTTGAACCGTCCAAATCTCACGCCACTGACTTCCCAGCTACGGAACACAAATTACTTCATCACATATTAGCTCATACCATCAGCGGTAAGAAAACCAGCCACAGTAAGGTCACCAACTCTGATATGTTTTATCTTTATAGCTTGACCACTAGCCACAGAATTGACTTGGGCGTGGAGGTCGCCAATTATTTGGATAAACAAAGCACGGATACAAGGACCAAAGTCATCCTTTGTGGGGCTATATCACAGCTCTACTGAAAGGGATGGGTATCTTCCGAGAGCCTGAGGGAGATGAGGGCATCCCTTGCAAAATGATATCTGATGCCCCTTTCAGATTATGGGGATTATCAAAGGGATCCAACAGGACTGATCAAGCCGAAGAGATCGAGGCCCTGAGATGGCTCCCGTAAGTAGGCCATCCACACACCGGACTACTCCTCCTGCGAGTTCACATGACCAGTTGTTACAAGAAATCAAGGAACTCAAAGAGGAAAACAAAAAAGAGAGAGAACGGAACAGGAAAGAGCGGAAAAAGAACAAGAAGTTTCGAACCACCCTGTTCCAGATGCTGAAGTCCGCTTTTGCTGCAATACATCCACAGATGTCTCGGAGTTTCAGTACCAGACATCCAGTGAGGAGGACAGCGACCCTGAGGCTGATAGCTAGAGTTCCTGCTAGCTGCTTTATCTTCTGCTGACTTTGATTTTTGTCTTGCCGACATTTTATATCCGTTTAAGCACCCAAACCTTTGGGTAGACTTATGATGACTTGTTTATACAATTTGACCTTGCTTTTGCTATCTCTTTGTTTTTGTATCCGATTGATCACAGGATCCATAGCACTCGATCTGAATTGCCAAAGGAACTCGCAATTGCACCTATATTGTGCAACAACCCAGGGAAGAATCGTTACTCCTTTTTCCTTTTTTTTTTTGCAATTGAGCTGAATTCAGAACAGTGAGGACACTGTTCAGACTAGGTGTGGGGGAGGGAATAAACATGAGGAGAATTGAATATTACTGCTTGCTGAAATCTGAAATTTGACTATATTTGCATATACAGGATATCTGAATTGATCTGAAATGTTTGCACCCACACTATGAACTGTTAGATTGTTGTCCTCAAGCACTATATGGCAATTTCAGGCCAAATTTTTCAAAAATTTATGAAATCTGGAGATTGTGATGAATATTTGTGATAGCATCTATATAAATATGGAAATTGACTTGTTAAAATGCCTTACTCACCTACTGTTGTGATCATAATACTTGGTTAAAAATTGAGTAGCAAAATCTTTATTGAATAAACTTACCTTGTATTTAGTTTTAGAATCGGAAATTTAAGAGTAGGTCGAGTTCTTAAGTGAAAAATAAACAGTTTACTTCTAGGAGTAAATTAGCATGTATATACTCCTCTTGAATTCTTTTTAAAACAAGAATTTTTCAACAAATAGTAAAAGAGGTAAATGACACTTTTTACTTAGTGATCCATGATAAAAAAGTCTTTTATGTGTATTGCTTCAAAGTAAAGAAACAAGCATAGCCACTACTCCGCTGACTTGAGCATTGAGTTATGAGTATCCAAACTTGAATGTTAGAGTGAGAGAGAGTTCTTAGGGGTCCCTTTAAAACCCGGTCACTTGGGTGATGAGCCCGGGATGTATCGACTCGATGAACTCACTATAACGATAAGGGAGGAAAGGCAAAAGTTCACTATATGAGCTTTGAAAAAAAAAAAAAAAAAAAAAAAAGAGCTGAAAAGAAGCGGGCAAAAACCCGTCCAGAGAATACTCTCTGAAGGCTCAATATAGCTTGAATAAATCAAAAAGAAAATGAATGCTAAAGCATCATTGAAATAAGACTTACAATGAATATGGAGAAAGTCTAGGGAAATGGTTGATATCATATGCTTTTACTTTATGTTGAGGAGTATATATCTGTTAAATATCCAATGAAGTCCAAATGGGTGTTTTTCCTTACTGAACTGAGAATTTACTTTTGAATGGAAGAATCTTTTGCTAAACATATGGATTAAAGTTTGTTTTGTTTAGATTAGCTTTTGAATTTTGATTGAAGTATTTTAATTGCATGGAATCAGTTTGGTTAGAGCGGTAGGCACTTAAACTGCATGTCATAGAATAATCAAAGAAAGATGCTTGGAATTTTAAAAGTGAAAGTTAGCACTCTCTATGATAGATTTCAATTGTGGTTCTAATTGTTTTGCTTGAGGACAAGCAATGGTTCAGGTGTGGGGGAATTTGTTAAGACGGAATATACTCAATTTTTATTGAGTAAAATATGTTAATTCTATTATTAATTTTATAGAAATCCAAAAGAATTGATACTTAATCGAGTTTAATGTCGTGTTTCAGGTTTTATAAAGTAAATGGAACGGTTTGGCGAAATTGGGCATGAGTTTGTAACAAGCTTCAAGGATCAATATCACTTTCAATGGAATGCACAAGTACTCACAATTTCATTCCAAACTCGGGATGATTTGCTATCATTACTATTAGTTTTCTCATGAACTATAGCAATAGCAAACACATTTGGAGGATATACAAGGTTCAAAACTCGTCCAGAACACCCAAAGCCGCCAGCCATCATGGAAAAGCCGCCGGCCAACATTCATGGCCGGCACTGGGAGATCATGGCCGCCGGCCATGGAGCCGGCCATCATCACCATTGTTTCGCGAATAATAGCTGCCAGCCTTGTTGCGACATGCCCCAGCCATCTTTCATGCGAAAAACACTCTTTATCTGATGTTTATCTCACATATATAAAGAAATAGGAGAGAGAAAAAGGATTCATTCATTATTCTTTCATTGTTTGTTCTTGTTATTGATGCTCTCAAGAAACCCTAGTTTTATTTTCTTGATCATGAGTAACTAATTACTCAATCTAGCCGAGGATTATTACGGGATCAATTCATCAAAGATTGTGAGATCCAATTGAATATTGAGTTTATTTTGTTTATGAATATTCATACTTCATCTATTTGAATTATTAGAATTGTTTTGATTGATCATTACGAATTAGGCCTATTTGTTTGATTGACAAAGCGATTATTGTTATTTGGAATGTCAAATCCGTAATTGTTTGATTGTTCCAATATAAGTAATACGATAACATGATTGTTGCAGAATAAGTGATTGATTTATGTTATGGTGATTTATGATCTAATTTAAATAGTTCATGCTTTTGATCTGTTGATTAGAATTGGTAGTCTCTCTAATTAGTAATGCTATTGATAGATTAAATCTTAAGAGCTTATTTAGGGTTGTCTAATCAATAAGGGAATAATTAAAGATCGTATCTTGATTATCGATATTCTAAGGAGAGATAGATTTCAGAGCTTGTTGAAGGTCATAACCAATTTATTCATGAATTAGAATAACAATCCTTGCATCAATGATCATCTTTATGAATTGAATCGTGATAATTCTTTGGTTAGAACTTGTTACTATTGAATTTACATAATAAACGTATTTGTTAATTTTAGAAATCAATTATTTTCTAATTAATCGTTTATACAAAACCCCCGATTTTTATTCCCTTTTGCTAGTTATTAAAATAGAGATAGATTTTCCCCAGTCCCTGTGGAGACGATCCTGCTCACTACTATTTGCAAAATTTTAAGAGTAGGTTATTTAATTTTGTTGGATTCGACACTCATCAATAAGGTGTTGTCATTCGAGAGGGGTAGCTAACTCTTATAATAGAGAGAGACCAGCTTGTCAGAAGAAGTGAAAATAACTCATTATGGTGGAGGATTGATTAAGCAAAGGGGTCGTCCATGCTTGGACACCACCCTCTCTTCTTGGCATGGTGTCTCACTATGGGAGTCCAGGGAGGTCCATGCACATGATTTCTTTTGGTAATGGTAAACTAAAGGATAATGTGGTTTTGCCGACCACTACTCTTGTAAGCTTAACATCAAACGGGGTATGACAATCTACTGACTTATTTAGTGACCATAATAGTGAGAAAGACCTACCTCAAAGTTATCGAGAAAGTATGTGGCTACTTTTGTTAGTCGCCACGACCACAAGATAGTGTTAGCAAACTAACAAAGTCTTTCTACTATCTTTAATTTGTATGAACAATGTTGTTTTGCTTACTGTTAGTCATTACTTCTCGTCCTCTGTAGACATCCCATTTTTTGCCCTCTTCTATTCTTTTTAATTTTTGCTAGGTTCAAAAAATTACAAAGGTTACAAAAAAAAATTGCAATGAAATAAAAGAAGAACAAAATTGAGAAAACTCAAAAAAGAAAACAAATTGAAAAAAAAAATAAAATAATAAGAGTGGGTGGCATTAATAATTGACTTTCCAAGGCTATCAGGTGTCAATAGAACCTAAATACACATGTAATTTGGCTAGACAAGAGTAATTTAAAAAAAAAAGGCCAATTTTATTTAAAATTATTTTTTCAAATGCATAGTCTATTTTATTAAAAAATAAGCATGGTGTAACCCATGATTAATTTTATTTTAGCAAAATTAATCCCATTTTAAGAATATTCCAACTTATGTGTTTTATGTTTTTATTAAGGAAATATGGTGCACATAGGTTTTCAAGTTCAACTCATTTGAGATTTCTAGAGTGCTCATGAATTTAATATTAGTTGTCACAACATACAATTAGAAATAAAACTAGCTTAGTGGTTGTAGTGTATGCGTTATATCTCAAGGTCAAGGTTAGGGTGTGAATCTACTAATCCACATATGTGGGTTCCTTTTCACGGCATATGTTTTAAAAATGAGGCAAGAAATTTATTTGAATTTCAAATTTGAATATTAATGGGGCTGTGGAAGTCTGTGCTAAAGTAGCATTGGGAAGCAACAAATCAATTCACATGGATTATCATCACTATTATTGTTTTATTTTTTTTACCAATTAAATTTTTGTTTGTGAATCCCTTAATAGAAAAGAAGAAAAATAGTAATAAAGAAAAAAAAACGGAAAATTCAAAATAAAAGAAGAAGAAAGTAAAAAAATCAAAATAAGAAAAAAAATAAAAGGAAAAATGAAATTAAAAAAAGAAAAAGAAAAGAAGAAAAATATTATTGCATGCCTCCAAAAGTTTCCTATAAAGAGAGAGAACGAAAGAAAATCGCATAGAAATGGAAAGAAAGGAGAGGAGAGAAGAAAGAAGAAGAAGAAGAAAGGAAAAGCACATGGAAAGTCAAAACTTGAATTTTTTTCCTTGGGATTCTTTATGAACATAATAAAGAGATTAATAAAAACTCAAAATTTATATAAGATTCATAAAAAAGACTTGTGTAAGGTCAAGATTGAATTTGGAGAAAAAATCATGAGTTTTTAAGCATTATGGAATTAAAAAAAAAAGACCAAAAACCCTAATCTAAAGAACACATTTATGCCATCTAGGGTACAAAGGATGGGGGATCGAAATTGGAGAGGCTCTCGACCAAAAATAAAAAAATAAAAAACTCATCTTCTACACTGAGTCACGAAGGACTAAGTCGACTCAATCATCTTCTTCATTGACCCACGCTTTCTTTTAACGAAACTATCATTCTCTCTCTAGCTTTTCCATCTCTACGTCTAAAATTGAGCGAAAAACATATACCATTGTGTTTTTAATGATCCTTAGAGTCACAGTATTGTAAACTTTTCATCTAAATCCTCATGGATTATCCATATCAACCTAATCTCCATCGTGCACCACACTTAAATGCCCTACAACCTAGAAATCGACTAAGACACCAATTTGCACGTGCCTTAGTATTGTCATGATGTCCATGACAACCAAGATGAGAGAGAGAAGTATCTAACGTTCTTATGTGCTGACCCAGGTAAAATGCCATCTAGTTATGTTGTGTTTGGATATGGTGGAAACTTGAGGAAAAGAAGAGAAAGATGTGGAAATAAGATGAAAATGTGTGTTTGGCTATTTCAAAGTGGTGGAAAGATTATGAAAATGGAGACAATATTTCCATTAGGAAGGTCGAAAATTTTCTCTTCAAATTTGGAGAGAAAGGGAAGAAAAGGAGTGGAAGTAGAAGAAAATTACAAATGTACCCTTAAAAGTGGAGAAAAAAAAAACAACAAAAGGTATTTCGATCATGTGTTCTTTTATTTCCATTCATTTCTATTTTTAATATTCAAACGCAATAAAAACTTTCCTTCCTTTAATTTTTTTCCCTTCTATGTTCCTCTCCATAACTTTCCACAGCTTTCTAACCTTGAAAATATTGTCAAACACAATGCTAATGTTAGTGTAATCTACATAGGTTGATTTTTTATCACCCAACCCACCCACACCCCCCACCCCCCCCCCCCCCCCCCCCCCTTCTCATTACTCATTATTGCTTTATTTATTTTTATTATTTTATGGGATAATGTCGCGAATTATACATAAACTTTGAAAAAATATATAATAACGTATTTATACTTTAAAAATGATCAATTTAGTACTTGAACTTTGAAATTGATCAATTTAGCACTTGAAATAACTTGATAGAGAAACTGTTAGTGTATACGAAAAAATCTTTTAGATACTTAATTGATCAATTTTAAATTTTAGATACCATTTGTAATATTAGCCCTTATTTTATTCAAAAAAAGAATCAAAAAGATTTTTTTAATGTTTTATTTCTTTTAATCCAGAATACCAATTTGGTAGATTGCTAGTTTGTTGTTTATTTTCTGCAGGATATTGAATCATATAGTTTATTGTTTTCTTATGTCTATTAGAATTGATGTATGATTATTATATATTTTTTACTAATTACAATTACTAACATATTCACAATTGCTGGTGATATATAATGTTAGTATATACAGTAGTATAATTATACATATGCTTGTTTAATCAAATCAGGAGAATCACACGTTCATTGCATCGTTCTTTCGAAAATTTATATTTTTCAAAGAATTGCATATTTTTCACAAAAGTCAAATTCTTCATAATTTTGCATCCTTTTGTCAATTTAGCATAATTTTAGTCAACTTACATGATTTTCATAAAATTACACCACATTATGCATCACATTTTTTTTAATAAGAAATCATATTTTTACATGAAAAAAGTATTAGATTTGGACATTAGTTTTATTTTTTTTTTTTAATTTTTTAAAAGCGACTTTATAATGTTTTTCTAAAAAATTGTCCATTTTATCAAGGGATGATGAGAAAAAAAAAATACTTTAATTTTTGCAAAAAAAAAAAAAAAGTAACTGAAGTTTGGTTTTAAGCAATTTAATATCTGAACAAAGTTTTCATTAATTTTTATCATACCTAAAGTTTGGTCTCGTTTCACTCGCTTCAGGTATAAAAAAAAAAAAAAAGGCAACAAAAACTTTGTTCAAGTATCAAAATTATCAAAACCAAACTTCAGGGATGAAAAAATTCAACGAAAACTTTATCAAGGTACCAGATACCTAATTATTCTTTTTGCAAAAGTTCGGGTACCGTTTTGTTCATTAACACTTTTATCAAAGTCATTTTCTCTTCTCATGTTTAGGCGTGTTAGGAATTTTTACTTCATATAAAAAGTCTATTATTATTATCAAAAAAATTTAATTTGGTGATAAATGTGAATTTCTTTTTAAACAAAATTACATGTTTTAGTATTTTAAGGTTTGCATTACATGAAATTATGTTTTGTCACTAGACTCGTTTTCTCAAAATAAAAATACTTAATCGGTGTTTTCTAAAATTAGCAACTTGGATTAGATCTTCTAAAAATTGGACGTCAAAACTAGACCATTAGAGATTTTTCTTAAATAAAACTCAATTTGATTAAAAACATAAACCTGATATTTTTCTCAAGTAAAAGCTACCCACATCTTAAAGTTTTTTTTATAAAAATGAACTAGGAGGTTTAATTTTGATATAGCGAATACATAGATACCCATGGGGCAACCTTAAAAATGTAAAACATATTTTTCTCATTTTTGGCATTTTAACATATTTTACATTCTTTACACTATTGTAAATATTTTATATCTTTTTTTAAAAATTCTTATTATTTGTTTACCGACTCATACTAATCTGGTTAATTTTTTCACTTTTTCATGAATTGAATATTTTGACTAACTTTTGTTATTTTAGGTTTTAGGATCTTAGCAAATTTAAGGTAATCTTTATTATTTTATTGTTTTCATGATTTTCTTTTATCAATGTAAATATGTATATGTAAAAAGGGTAAATTACACCATACTGTATCAACATTTAGATGTAAGTTCATCTGACGTATTAATGTTATAAGTGGTTAAAAAAATGTATCAACGTTTCACAAAGTGAGTCAAATGAGGTATAAATGTTTTACAAAATTTATTTAAGGTATCAATATTTCGATTAGTTTTCAATTAAGTTTTCATAATTTTCATCAATAATCAATTATTTATTTCTTCTTTGATTTACTCTGCAAAATATTGATACCTCTTTTTAATCACTTGAAAAGTTGATATCTTAAATGAACTAGTCTCCAAACTTTGATTCCTTTTTTTAACCACCCGAAATATTGATACGTTGAATGAACTTGTTGATACATTTTGTTGTAATTTACCCTATATAAAAATGAAAATGATTATTTTAATTAAGGCCCATTTAATTCTTGAAAGCCCCCAAGTGGTATCCATTAGAAGTAATAGATTAGCTCGATCACATGTTTTCTCTAGTTCGTATTTTTTTTGTAAGTTGATTTATAGAAAAAACCTGTAGGCTGGTACCATAAATTAGAGTTAGCCCGCCCCAAGTCGATTTTTAATAATTTTTCAAAATGGATTTTTAAAAGTTTTCTTTAATTATGTTGAGTATCCATATTAAGTAGGTCGGGCTTAGTGTGGATCCAAATTAAAGAAAAGGAAATTTTTTAGGCTTGACATCCTCGACATCTTTGTTTCTCCACAATCTATTTTATTATCGTTTTTCTCTTGAAATTTTCCATGCATATCTCTAGTATGATGGATAGTGGTGACAACTCATCAAGTTGGATGATAGGGTATAGTATGATTTTCCTAACTTTGATTTTAGTAAGGGTGGCATAAGGCCACCAGGGCCAAACTAATAGTAGAATTGGTATGAAGAGAAGGATGTCTATCAGGGAGAGGTTTGATAAGCTTTAGGTTCAATATTTCGAGTGTCAATAGACACTGGAGACTAAGTTCCCAGCTTTTAAGGAAAGGCAACAAGATGTCAAGGTATATGCTTGGAAGCTGGAGAATGCGAATAAGAGGATGACTAATCAGTTGCATCATTTTGAGATCGAGTTAAACCAGGCGGTGAAGGCTATCAGCAATGCTTAGGGCGGGTTCAGGTAGATGGGAAACTGTGAGGCCAAGCTTTGAGGTAAGTTGAAGGAACTTGAAAGAAGCATGATGTTGAGGATTTGATAACATTAACATTACAGCCGATCAACTCCAAGTCCAACAATCAATTTCAAAGAGTTAGAGACCCATTGATTGTACTTTCAATGATCAAAACATGAGTCAAGCAAACCTATACAATAGTTAGAGATACTAAGGATTAAGGACTTGAAGAATTGGAGCTGCAAAAGGCTGTACCCCGACCCAACACTGCCGGCTTTCATTTAGTTTTTGTGTCTTTTTGAATTTCTTTATTTTTATTTTTTTAATTGATGGAGGGATTAATTACAATTATGCTATTCAGTTACGTTATCAGTTACACAACTATCACAATTATATTTTTCAGTTACGATATATAACTACCTTATAATAAGCCTAATATAAAGGCTAGTAAATAATCAATGGATATATAGACAAATCAGATTACAGAACATATTTTCCTTTGAAAATACAATTGAGATAATTCCTTTCTCTTTGAGTTCTTTTGAGAACTTGTGAATCTCTTCATGAATTTGATTTCTTGGGGTTCTTCGATTATATCAAGGTTCTTGGTCGGTATTTCCAATAGGGTCGCAATCTTCATATGAAGGTTCTTTGAATTACTCAACTACAGGGTCAAGGTCAATTCCATCTAATGATACCAAGGTTCGTGAAGTTTCAGATCTGATTTTGGTTATTTCATCGAGTTGAGGTCCGCCATTTGATTCTTAGAGTCTAGGAAATTCAAGATTTATGTCGAGCACGTATCGCATGAAGAGGTGTTGCTCATTATGAGCATGATAAGGTCATCCTGGAAACCATTCGCATTAAGGTCATGGAGGACCATGTCAAGGATGACTCGTTTAAAGATGTTGGGTTAAGGCAAGAAAGCTGATGACATCAGCAGTACTTATAGCTGTGTAAACAGGTTATGCGGACCAACCCATTCTACCCCGCTTCAGCCTGCAGGTTATGCAGGCTAGCTCGTTTTGGCCCACAGTGCTATGCGAGTCGAAATTTTTAACCTAACCCACCCTGTACGGGTTGTTTGGATAAATGGGTTGGCCCGCAAACTTGCTAATATTTAAAAAAAATATAAATATTCAAATTTAAAATTTTAATAATTTGATTGATTGCTTAAAAAATTGATCTTTTTTCTTATAAATTTGAGTGAATAAAATCCTTTGAGAAATCAATTTAGATGTTGGTAACACCTTCAAAACTTTGATGTTACCAATATCTAAACTAATTTCTCAATATATATACACTGCACACACCAAAGTTTTGTTGTCAAATCTGAAACTTCTGCCATTATGTAAACTGGAACACAGCTGTAGTATATATAATGTAAACTGGAACTAGAAGCATAAAAATACCATATCAACTTGAAATTATATATTTTCATATATATATATATAATAATAAATTAAAAACACATAGCATATGTGTGCAAAAACTTAAATGAACATATGAGCGGAAAAATAAATGTCCCAAATATGTAATTACATATTGTCCAAATAGCTACTACATGGAAAAGATAAAGACCTACTGCATTGCACCGAAATTATAAAATAGTATCCATAGCCATATTGTCCAAGTAACAACTCAAAAAATTTTAAATTCTGAAACATATTGTAAAAAATCATAAATTCATAACTGACAAAATGCCCATCATTCCATTAACCATCCTCATGAACAATTAAATTTGAGTCCCTTTGACATGCTTGGCTCATTTTCTTCATCATCATCTACAACTCACAAATAACATGAATAAATTAGTTTCAAATGTTCTAAGCTTAAAATTATACATTGAAAGAAAAATTTTACAAAAAGGAATAAAATAAACTACCTTCATCAAAAACTCCTTTTAACCAGTTTCAAGTACAAATTAAAGCTTCCACATTTGAAGGAAGAAGAGAACCACGATACTTAGTAAGAACATGGCACCAATGCTAAAAGCTGACTCAGATGCTACTGTGGTAATTGGAATGCTAAGCACATCCATAGCCATAACACATAAATTAGGATACCTTTGACTTTGAGTCTTCCAATATTGTAACACATCTAATTCTTGAAAGAAGTTTATATCCATTATTAGCTCATCTAAGTACAGATCTAAAGAAGACTTCCTAGTATTTTCCGCTTCAACCTGACAATACTCCTACATCATAGTGAAAAAAAAAATTAGCATTGAATATTAGTACATAAAATTATATACAATTATAAAATGAATAAATAACTAAAGTGATAGGTAAAGTTACATCTAAAGTAGCAAAATCAATACCTAAACCATTTCCAAATCCTAGGTTCCCTGTTACCATTCCCTTAGATCCACTTTCAAGTGTCTATTGAATTTGAGAAGATGATCCAACTTAGAAGCTTGTGGAATTCATATCAGTTGTACTGCACTTGTCATATTCTTTAAAAAGCTTATACAACTTGTTCTATATGCTGGTCAACTTTTCTTCACAAGTATGAGGATCAATTTCATCGAAGCAAAATTTTAAGAAATTAAACTTCATTCGAGGGTCAAGGACAGCCTCAAGCGCAAGGGTAATGCTATATTCCTTCCAATATTTATCAAAATTTTTGCTTTATCTTAAAACAAATGTTGCTTATGACAAGATCTTTACCCTTCAACAAACATTCAATTCTCCAAACTTGCAAAAAATGCAAGTTTGAAGTTGAATAGAGTAACCAGACATTAAGTTTGTGATGATATAAAAAGGACTCCAGAACTTACACATCTTCTCTACTCTTTCTCACTCATCCGTTGAAGGGCAATACTTATAATTAGAATCACTCAATTGAAGGCAACAAAAAGCATGTCTATACTTTAATGCACCATCAAGCATAAAATAAGTAGAGTTCCATCTAGTGGATACATCCAAACGCAAACCAACTCCAGTTTCAATATCGCCAACTTGACTAACAAACTCCCAAAATGATTTATCCCACTCTTTGAACCCTTCACATACTTCACACTCTCCCTTATCTTATGCAAAGCTTGATTAACCACTATCAGACCTTCTTTAACAATTAAATGAAGAATATGGGCACAACATTTAATATGAAAGAATTCACCAGCACACAACAAACTATTTTGCAAATTTAGTTGATCTTTTAAGTAGTCTTGCATACAATCATTAGCAGATGCATCATCCAATGTAAGAGAAAATATTTTTTTATCTATTCCCCTCTCTTTCAAAAATTCAATCACCTTTTTTGATAATTCAAAGCCTGAGTGGGGAGGAGACAATTTGGAGAAAGAAAGAATTTTACTATGAAGTTTCCATTTTTCATCCATAAAATGAACAGTCAAACATATATAACAATATCGCTTGATGAAGCAGTCCATAAATCAGATGTCAAACAAATTCTACCACGAACTTTTTGTAGAATTTGTTTCATGTTCGCCTTTTGGGCTATATTCAAATTATAAACATCTGATGTGGCAATTTTCCTAGAAATGGGCATATAATCAGGAACATATAATCTTCTAAATTGTGTGATCCTCCTATACCCAACAAATGAAAATGGAAGATTATGCTCAATAACTGCCATTGGCATAATTTGGCAATCAACTTTTAGATATGGTTTTCTTGGTCTTAACTTCCTAGAATGATCAATTATCACATCACTCACATCACCAAATTTAGGTTTATAACTCAAATTACATTTTAGAAGATGCTGACTTAGGGTTGATGTTCCATACTGCCGTCCACCACCAACATATTCTTTCCCACACCCGTTACATTTCACTTGTTCTTTACCATCTTTTCCTACACCTATTTTTGTAAATTTTACCCAAACATCAGAAGAGGTTGATCGGGTCTTCTTACTTGGAGGTTCTTTAGATTGAAGGGATCCTCCTGTTAAATTATGCTTATTAGCATTAGATGCAGCTACTTCTGATTGATCATCCACATTAATTTGTCGTATGGTTGTATTATTTCTTGCATTATCCATTCTAAAAAATACACCATAAAGAAAAATAAATGTAATATAAAAGACGCAAAACATATGCATTCATTAAGCAAGAATATTATTACAATAACTCTTAATTTGTTTATTTTTTTATTTTGACAGATACATGTATCAATTTAAAACTCCATTCCTAGAAAATTTTGATAGCAAACTAGAATTTTCCTATCAATAACAATTCTAGGATATAGAAAAATTCAATTCCATGTCACCTATATAATTTATATTATACCATCACAAATATATAACTAAAAGAAAATCACTAACATTAGCAAGCTTTAATCTTTCAATAGAATTAAACAAGATAAATTTAATAAAATTAGAATATTGAAGAGGAAGGCCAACCAACTATGTAACACTGACATCATGGTTCAAATAAAAAAAGGAAAAGAAAAAAAAAGAAACTTAAGAAAAGAGATGTACCTTGGAGAAGCCAGTACAAATAGGCTTATGCGACACGACATTTAGGAAAAAAAAAGGAGCTGAAATAAACTAAGTCAACCCATTTTATAAGTTTGCTAAAAATGAGAATTTTTTAAAACTTTTTCCTGACCATCTAATACTTGATATTGTAATAAAAAAAAAGTTGTTGGTGGACAATGACAATGATAGCATGAGGTCATTACAAAAACTTTCTCCAGCATAGATAATAACATATAATTCTCTATTAAATGAAGTACTCTCAAAAGGTCCTATCTTTTGTAATTTAAAGACTTTAGAGCCAACGAAAAGTAGTTACCTTGTATGGCCAGTACCTAGTAATAGATGGGTTAAATTTACAAGCTATATTTAGACAGAAGAAGAGGAAATATGTAATGTATTGATTGGTCCAAGTAAACCATTGAACTACCCTTTATTCCTCTACTTTCTTAAATAGGAACATATCTCAGCCATTAGACCGTATGAAATTTAATGCAATACTGAACCAACAATAACCTATTGAAATGGAAGTAATTTGGGAAGATAATGAAAGAAACTTTAGTTGAAAGAAGGTGGCAAGTGTTAAAATATCAAGGCTTGTCAAATTTTTTCCAATTCCGCATCATGTCAATCCATTTGAAAGGAGAAGTGAAGTCAATCTCAATAGAATTAATACCCAACCCATATGCATGATACTTGATTTTATAACCACCGGTAAGTTTCCGAAACCATCCCACTTAGCATTCTCTTTGTGAGCTCCATCAAGGTACATTAATTTGCATAAACCATATAAAACTCGCAAGTTGTGAAAGTCGATTGGGTATTGCATCAATTTTTTTTAACTATTTTCCTATTGAGGCACAGTCTAATCTACCAACAACTAGCTCCTTCAGATAAAGTTCAAGAGCAATGCATACGTACAACTTCATTTTTTTTAACTACTTCCTGATACTTCAATATATGTGCTTCAAGATTTCTTGTACTCCATAAGAAACCATGTCTTCTGCTTCTTCGAATTGGCATTTTTATATCACAGACCAACCTTTGGCCAAAAAAAAAAAAAAAATCATGAACTAGCCTTTCCACTTGTCTTCCTCATTTAATGAAATTAAATATTTATTTTCCCCCAAAAATAATCATGGACCAGCCTTTTTCCCCGCCATGATATGAAAACAGTGGGATAAAACTCAAAATGACCTCGGGGACATGCTGAGTTCCCCAATCTTATTTTTTCCTGGGAACCCCATGACACTAGTAATATCTCCACAATTCACATTAGAATGGAACCTTGAAATTTAACATCATCTAAGCCTAATCTACTTGCATAAGCTATAACTAGGGTTATTGAATTCAAAAATGGGTACTAAAAAACAACATCAAAATCAAAACTTCAACTGACCCATACCTATTACACGAATTAAAATAAAAACTTTAGTTGTCGTGTATTGGAAATCACGAAAAAAAGCTTGACACAAACCTAAATTATAATCTAAGAATTAATCGGACACCATGAGCATTAAATAAGTACATGATATTTGCGATACGTACCAACTTACGTGTATATATATATCCCCAACAAGTGACTTCAAAGACAGAAAGAGAGAGAGAGCGAGAAAGAAAAGAAAGAGAGGGTACTTGGAGTGGTGAACACTGAACACTACCCTCATCGATATGGAGTGAGATTTAATTCAACACAAGCACAAAGAGAAAGAGAGAGAGAGGGAGGGAGCGGAGAGGATAACTAAAGGCACAAAGATGAAGTTTGAGAAAAAGAAAGAGCATAAAGTAACGTGACTATAGTCATCTAGGGTTTTTTTTAAGATATATATTTCTGTTTTTTTAGTGCGGGTTCGCAGGCCAACCTGACCCGCGATGAGTTAACCTGCTTAAACCCACGGGTTATGCGAGGCGGGCCAATTTTATCCACACATTAAACAGGGTTAAAATTTTTAGCCCAGCTCATATTTTTTTATGGTTTAAACAGGCTGGCCTACATAACCCGCCCCGTGTGCACAGCTCTAGCGGTACCGTCCGAGAGCTTACCCCCATCTTGATTTGTCTTAGTGGAACTGCTTAAAGCTACCCTTGGATGATGATGGGGAAGTTGAGGTAGGAGGGGAATCTCATGTTAACCACGCTCAATCTATGGATTATTGATAATACTACTTTACTTTATGCATTTATGGTTTATTTGGACTCATTTTGCATTCATATTCATTGATAATTCTAAGAATTGCTGCTTAACATGGTTATTTGTTGATCTTATGTAAATGAAACTTATCTAGACACTCCATCATCAATTGATGAATCAATAACACAAAGAATCAAAAAATCATAAAGACAGGGAAGCTGGCGTGAGCAAAGGCATGGGTGTATTCAAATGAAGATAAAGTCACAGCTTTTGACACAGTCAATGCCTTGGTAGCACAAATGGACATACTAAGAGTTAAATGAAATTCTTCCATATTATGACACCATCAATAGTGCAGGTGTGCAAGTCTAATGCATTCATCCACAATTTAGGACACTTTCCCTTATGCGACCGTGCTTAAGCCAGTATCAATTCTCAACTCATCTATAATTTTTAATGCAGTTGTAGGAGGATCTATCTACAATTGAAGACACTAGCAACCACGCGGCCGTGTGAGGGTTAGGACACAATTAAAATTGGGAGACATGGCTTGAGGTGTGGCCGTGCTATAGGGCGCATCATTCTTGTTTGACATGGATTCTGTTATATATATTTTTTTATCTTTTTGCCATGTCATCTATATTAATACTATATATAGAGCTTTTTGCATGAAACCTAAGGACATATAGCACACTTAGGTAGAAAATACAGTGAATTACAATGTTAGTAGGGTTTATACAATTTGGTTGGATTCATAACTTGTTTTCAAGGGTTTCTAAGAGAAAACTCAAGAAGACCATTCATCAGACTTCAACGACCTTTGAATTGCAAAAATTACCACATTTAACAAGCTTATTCTCAACATGTTCTTATTTCATTTCTCTAATTTTATGAATAACATTGATTTATCTATGGAGAAGTAACTGTACATCTTAGATTTTACGGATCCTTAAGCCTCATTCACGTAACTTCTGCTATGATTTAATGAAAGTTATATTGATTTTTTTAATTCAATAGCTTGTGCTTAATAGATCTTGAATTTATATAGTACACTATATGGATTCATGTATGATTTTATTGGAATTGATTGAAAAATCATTTTAATGAATAAATCTAAGCTATTGATGAAGATTACTCATAACTTTAGAGATAGACTGGTGAAATCATTTTGCTCTTGATTAATTGATTTAATGAATTCTAGTGTTTAATGCAATTCTAAATTGATATTGGTCTAAGAAGAGATTTTGATTGATAAACTTAGGATTAACGATTAATGATCTTAAGAAAGACAATTATTTATAATATTGGATTTGGCATTCAAGAAATTGATATGTTTAATGAGAATTTATTGAGTTACATGATAGGGCTTAGTGGTGAAACAAAATCTAATTGTCTTTGTAATTAAAAGGGATAATGACAAAAATGATACCTGAACTTTCAAAAAGAGAACAATTAGATACATGAAGTTTGATTTTGATTAATTTGGTAGATGAATAAAGTTTTCGTTGACTTTTTCACACTTGAAGTTTGATTTTAACAATTTTGGTACCTGAACAATCTTTTCGTAGAATTTTTTTTATACCTCATTTTACTTGCTTCAAGTATGAAAAAAGTCAATAAAAACTTTGTTTAGGTACCAAAATTGTTAAAACCAAACTTCAGGTATGAAAAAAGTCAACGAAAATTTTGTTTAGGTACCAAATTGTTCAAAACCAAACCTTAGCTACTTAATTGTTCTTTTTGCAAAAGTTTAAGTACCATTTTTACCGTTAACCCTTAAACCTATTTGTGAACTGCACTATGAGTCAAATTTAGTTTATAGCAGTAGTTAATCATAGTTTTAATAGATTAATATGAAAGCCGCTTGTTTTTTTTTTTTTTGGGTCTAAATAATAGGAAAGGGATGAGTAGTAGTATTTGGCAAGTTCTCTAGGTGAAAATGACTCTATACTGAATTCATTATTGCGATAATAGGTGTGTTTGTCTATTGTGTTTACTGTGATTGGGATTCACATATAGAATTATAAATTTTAAAACTCGGCCAAATTGAATCACTGTCACATGAATCACACAACACACATACCAGCGATTTTGGTACCTAACCTCCTATCCCATTATGCCTTCAGGTGGTGTTTAACAGTTTAGTCTTGCGTGTTAAAGTTTGTTCCAGTTAATGCTAGCCAGTTCGCTGAAGGTGATGATTATCTACCTGGTAAGGTGTTGCATTCTTACGTAGCTAAAAATGTGAAATGCCTAAGCTTTGTTTTCTTGTATTTGTAGATGGACTTGTTGAGTTGGGTCTCCTTTATTTGTAAGGAGTTTTGTCCACTAGTATGGCAGCATTGTTTGTGTAATATTTTTTTGGATTCCTAGTAATGTATCTCCTTCCATGATTGTTGAAGTTTACTTATGTGTTTTTCTTAAGCTTGATGTTGGTTGTGTGGATTTCTTTTGTGGTTCATTTTTTATATTAATGTTATGATTTGTCGAGTTTTGGTTTTTCTTTTCAATATGTATGTAAGTGAGTGGTTGTAGGGCTAAGATCCATGTAGTAAGATTTCCCTTGCATGCTGAAGGGTGTTGTATCTTCGTGTGGAAGAGCCCTTCGAGCTATGGGGCTTGGTTTGTGTAGGCATTGCCTTCCTTTTTCTTTTAAGAGTTACCCTTTAAGCTAAGTTGCTTGGTTTTTTTAACGAGAGTTACCTTTAGTTGTGCTTAGGACTAAGCCTTTCAAGTTGAAAAACATGGTATTTTAGTAGTTACCTTTTAAGCGTAGGAATCACCTTCTGGCCTGAAGTGTTTAATTTTTATGGGAGTTACCCTTTACACATGTGAGTTACTTTCCGAGTTGAAGGGTTCAATTTTTATCGGAGTTATCGTTTGAATGCAAGAGTTATCCTTTGAGTATGGGGGTTACCTTCCAAGCTAAAGAGCTTGATTTTTATGGAAGCTATCTTTTGAGTGTGGGAGTTACTCTTTGAGCTAAAGAGCTGAGTTTTTAAGGGAGTTACCCTCCAAGTAGAAAAACTCATTTCTTGTATGGAAGTTACCCTTTGAGCGGATGGCCTTGATTCTACATGAGTAGGATGTGTTAAGAAGGTGAATTTAGGGTACTGAATACTAAAGTTTCTTAATAAACTCTTACTTATGTTGGTAATTTATGATTAACAGAAATATTTCCTTATGGCATGTTTGGTACGCAGGAGTAAGCTGGAATGGAATCACGATTCTAGCTTTCATTCCCTTTCCTAATGTTTGAAAGCGTTTTTAGGAGCCGGATTCGCAATTCCTTCAAATTGATGATTCCAGTTTCCATTCTCTTCCCAATATTTGGAAGCATTTCTAGAAGCTGGAATCGCGATTTCTTGGAATTGATGATTTCAGCTTTGAAGTGGAACTCGATTCTACCTCTGAGAAGGTGGAATCGTGATTCTATTCCCCCTTCGAGAAGGCGGAATCGTGATTCCATTCCACCCTTATTAATTATATGTAGTGAAATTACTTTTTTTTTTTTATCTTATCATGTATTCATATTTTATATTTATTACTAAGGACATTCCTAACAATTACATTTTTTAGCCAATCCATTTCATGTGATCTTTCAAATATAGGAATAGATTTTTCTTTCTCAAACCCATTCCATTCCAATCCTAATCACTCATGCGTACCAAAAGTGACATTAGGTTGTAACTATTTCATGTGTGTGGTATGAGCTAGTCGTTTAGTCTTTCCAATTTGCATACCCCATTACCTATGTCTTTTTTTTTATTTGTATTGGGTCTTTTTAGTCAATGACAAGCTTGCCTTTACCTTTTTAAGATCCCATAGCTTCAAGTTTTTGGCATATTAGGTTGTTAGGCTTGAATATTGTGTGCTTGACTACCTTGCCATAATATTGTGCAACCATTCATCCAATGTGTTAAGATTAGCCTATAAGCCAATCTAATTTATTGTGAAATAGGTTGCTAGAGAGTGAATATTTGGGGGCTCGAGCTTGATGGGGTATACAAATTTGATACGAAAGGCAATGCGATGAGGTATTTCACCCATCATAGTTCGATGGATTGTCTTATACCCTCACATGATGTTTTGGAGTTTGTTTAATTAATTTCCTTTTGCTCTATTTATATGCTTCTTAAAACTATCAAACATGATCTTATTTATGGCTTCAACTTGTCTATTAGTTTAAGGGTACGCCACATATTTATACTAAATATCGATTTGGTATTTCAAACAAAATTTCTAGATTTTTTTTATTGTTAAATTGTGTCCCTTCTTCTATGATTAAGATAGACGACACCCTGAAGCATGTTATAATGTGATTAAGCATGAAGTTCTCGTGTACTTCTTTGTTCTGCCAATGCCTCTTCTTTGACTCATTTAGTGAAGTAATCTACGACCACTATGGTGTATTACCTTTGTACTTTGGCCTTTGAGAAGGGACCGAGTATATCTATTCTCTATTGGGTCAATGGCCTTGGACTTGTTAGGTAGTATATTAGGCTGCTATGGGTATGTGCTAATGGGGTGTGCTTTTGAAGTTGTTAACACTTTTGGATAACGTTGTTGGCATCACACTTCATGGTTGGCCAAAAATATCCTATTATGAATGCTCATAGCAAAATCTTTTAGCCTTTTACATGATTAGTATAGATTCGTACATGTAGCTTGTAGAAGACCCTTTGCCTTTACTCCTCTATGAGGCATCAGAAGAGAGGGAGAATGAGTCTTTATTTGTATAGTATGTTGTTGAGAAGAGTGTAGCTGGTGACTTTGTACATTAGCTGTCATGCCTCTATTCTATTTGAAGGCAAGGAACCATATTTTAGGTAGCCGTTGGTTTGCGTCATTTGGTTCTCCTTTCCCTTATCTATTTCATTAGCTTCCAACATTGCATCATTCTTCCTATCAACACTTCTGTGAAGGAGATACTTAATCAAAATTTTGTTGTCTTTTCCTCCTAATAGGTTATGTTCATTGAGGTGAATTTAGATAGTTTATCCACCTCATTGTTCTTGGCTTTTGGTATTGTGTGTATTGTCTAGAAAGGGAATTTGTTCAATAACTCTTTAATGATAGCGAAGTATTTTACCATATTGTCACCTTTTGTTTCATCATTGTTGTTCACTTGCTGCATAATGAGCATTATGTTGGATATGATTGTCAATTTGTTGGCTCTAACATACTTAGTGAGTCTCAGCCAATAGTTGGGGCTTTATGTTTTGCTTCGTCATTGCTAGTGTTGAAGCCTAATTTTAGTGCATATTAGACTTTTTCTCTAAATGGGCCATTGAATACAAGACTATTCTTGCATCCTATCCTATCCACGTGGATGGTCTAGTATGGGTACTAATCTGGGTTGTCACTAGTTATGTGGCCACTGAATTCAATGATGAAGTTGAATAGGGCTCAAGCTTTAATTGTCTCTCTTGACTTGTATTGTATGTTGCGGGTGCTTAACTCCTAATTCTAACAACTATTTCATTAGATATCTTTAACTAAAATCCCTCTTTTTCCGATCCAGTTCCTCTACCATTATAAACTCTAGTTAGATTAAGACATGATAAACTTTTTAGTTATTGGAGAACCTAAGTACTCTCTTTCAAATTCAGGAAAGAGCTATCAAAGATACTTTTTTTCCATTTGAAAGATACAAGAGCGAAATAATCAACCTATTAATATTGGAAGATCTGACGTATTTCATCATCCTTCTAGAAGTATCGAGTTTGTAGAGTATTGTTCTTAGGAGATGATCGGTTAGAACAACAATTTGATGTGCCTCAAAGTAAGGTTTCAGTTTTCTTACTGTGACAACCATTGTTAAGGTGAGTTGTTCCATTTTAGTGTACTACAGCTCTGGTTCTTATAGAACATGACTTACATTGTAAATGGGTTCGGCCTCTTCCCTTTGGTGCATACTTGAATTGATAAAAGATTATGGTCACTTACTATGAGGTGTAGATATAATTCCTTGCTTAGGAGGTATTTTGAGAAAGTGGTTGGGTTAGTTAACATCTTTTTTAATTGCGTAAAGATCTGTTTTCATTCTTTTCTCCACTGAAACTTTGTCAAGTTTTTTAGTAGCTTGAAGAATTCCAAGCATCTACATCAACGGTAGGATCGAACCTTTTTAGGGTAGCAATCTACCCGTTAGACTTCTTTAATCATCCTGGGGATGCATATTAGGATAACTCAAATTTTTTTAATTGTCTTCAAGTCATCGTTACATGACCAACTAACCTAGGAATTTTCCCAATACTACTCCAAAGCCACACTTCAAAGGATTTAGTTTCATTTTGAAGTGTTGCAATCAGTTGAAGGTCTCCTTTGGGTCTTTTAGGTGGTAGGTTGGCTTTGTGCTTTTGATGATCATGTCATCAACATAAGCTTCCATATTTCATCCGACTTATTGTTTGAATTCTTCAGTTATTGAGTGTTGATAGGTTGCCACAACATTCTTCAAGCAGAAGGGCACCACCTTGTAGTAATAGAAGATGTGATAAAAAGTATATATTTCATATTTAGGCTTTACTTTGACATAGCAAGAAAAGGCATCCATGAAGCTTAGAAGTGCGTGCCTTAAAGTTTAATCCAGTAATTGGTTTATTTTAGGTAGTGGAAAACAATCATTTGGGTAGGAGTGGTTGAGATTAGTATAGTCAATATACATCCTCCATTTTTCAATTGCCTTCTTGACTTAGACAGCATTAGCCAATACGTGGGGTATCGTCTTTGTCTGATAAAGCTGGCCTTGGGAAGCTTTTGGATCTTTCATTAATGGCTACTTATCTTTTGGTGGTAAAGTATCTCCACTTTTTTTTACTGCTTGTCACCTTGATTTAGTCATAGTAAGAAAAGGCATCCATAGAGCTTAGAAGTGCATGCCCCAATGTTTATTCCATCAATTGGTCTATTTTGTATAGTAGAAAATAGTCTTTTAGGTAGACTTGGTTGAGATTAGTTTAGTCAACGCGTATCATCTATTTTTCACTTGCCTTCTTGAGTTAGACTACATTGGCTAACGACTTAGGATATTGTTCTTATTTAATGAAGCTGGCCTTAGGAAGCTTTTAGATCTCTTTTCTTGATGGTTGCTTGTCTTTTGGTAGTGAAGCGTCTCTAGTTCTGTTTGACCAGCTCCGTGGGGTTAATGGAAGCGATGGGTTGTTTAATGTTGTGGCAGATCTCTGGCATGTCAGCAAGTGACCAAGTGAATAATTCAAGTTATTTTGCAGGAATGAGATGAATCTTTTCTCAAGGTTGGGGTACATGGTCATCCCAATCTTTATCTTTCGGTCGAGGTCATCCTCTTTGAGTTTCCTTTGTTTCTTCTGCTACCCTACCTCTTATCCTTCTCATCTTTTGAGGTCGTATCGATTTAATAAACTTCTTCTTGTATTAAAGCTTTAAGGTATAGGTCATTAGAGAGTGTCTGATCTCTCTTGTAGATTTTGATCTTATTGGGCATTAGTAACTTTGCCTTCAAGTGTACAGGTGAGGTTACCATGCTAAATAGTAACTAGCTAAGTTAGCCAAGTATCACGTTATAAAGAGACCAATAACTAATTATGATGAACTTGTTGTCGTGTGTAATGGTGTTCTTTCCTTTGTCTAGTTCCATCGATAGCTTAATGATACCTCTAACCTTGATAGGCTGGTAAATGAAGTCGTAGAGGTTATGGTTGAATAGATTCAAGTGCTTTTGCAACTAAGGCACCAACTTTTCATGAGTGTTGTTGAAGATGACGTTGGTAGTGTTGCCAATGTCGATCATTGCCTTTTTGATGTCGAAACCAGTGACTCTAATAAAGATGATAAAGGCGTCCTAATTTGGTATTTGGATACCTTTAGGTCCTTTTCAGAGAATAAGATGTAGTTGTAGATCCTCTGCATTTTAGGTGCACATTTAGCACCTCTTCCCTTCTTGTAGTGTTGTGGGGTTAGTTTGTGGGTCTTCCTCTGTAGGGATCTGCGGTAATCGTGTTCACAACTTTGTTGGGGGCCTGATCATCGTTATCCAATAGGAGGGTTTACCTACTGAATTACATTTACATATATTTAGGTAAATTCTTATTTCATGCCTCAACTTGTGACACAATTGCCCCTTTGGTAATGATGTCCTCCTCTGGTGCCCACTCCTCACCTCAAGCTTCATCCATATGAGCCAACTTGACAATAAGAACCACCCACACGTTAGGTAAACTAGTTAGCATTTAAGCGAACCACCAAGTTGGAACATTGGCTTTGATAGGACTTGCCACAAGACCGAAGATTCTCACCTCTTAAAGTGCCTATTCGATGCTTCCTCGCACTATCATTTACTTGTATTTAGGATAATGAGCAACCTTCTCCTTTCTTGTTTATCCAGGTTCATTCCAAGCCTATCCTTTTCTTAAGGAGTGTTATCTTAGTGGTGGCACATTACTCCATATGTTTGGAAGACTTAACTAATCCAATTGATTTCATTTTGCCATGACCTTATCAGGAGAGAAGCATCAGGTCTCGATCACTTTGATCACAGGATTCCAACTCGTCTTCAAAATGAACCCCCTCCTTGAATAAACTACCCAACCGATGCTACTTGTGACGTTTCATGCCTAAGTTGAACACTCCCATTTGGCCTTCAACACTCAGACCATGACATACACATATATATATACTAAATCATCATAATCTATGCAATGTATTTGTCAGACAACAATATAATATGCATATACATACATTCATCAATGATTGCCAAGAGTTTTACTTATGATTGCACCAAATAAATTTGCATTTGACTTGATTAAGCCTATTTGAATTCATGTATATGTTTTTTTAACTATTAATTTCAATACTAAAATGATTTACACATTAGATCGAATCAACTTTGATTAGATTTAAAAGTCATAAAAAATTTCATAAAAGTTGAACTCAATTTGATAAATTACTCAAGTAGTTAAGCTTAAGTTTGACTTAGCCATGGAGTAGATACCAAGTTGAATTTGAATAAATTATGAGTAGGTGTGGTTAGTATATATACTCCTAAATGATAAATATATTGTTATTTATATAATTCGTTAGATATGTTATAACTTGAGCGAGATTCACCTTGTAGATTTAGAAAATCGAGTATAGGAACAAATATTTACAAAAGACAATAATATGCGAAGTGAAACACATATTTACTAAATTTAGAAAAAAAAATGATCCAAACACAAATTGCACAAATAATATTATCAAAATACCAACGGTATATTGTATCTTGCAAATGTGATACACTATTTTTTTAAATGTTATCACATGTCATAAGTGCATATTACATGCGATACACATTGGTAACATATGTTGTAAGTGATATACCCATATTAATATTTACACTAATATCGCCTTTATAACATGCGGTATCCTAACATTTTAAATACAACATCTTCAAGATGCAATATTATGATGGCATTTATATAATTAATTTCGTCTAATTGCTATATTACTTAATTTTTTTACACGGATTTGTAAACGTGAAATTATCTCATAATATGCGTATATAGTATAGCAAATATAATTTGTTCCAAAAAATTTTAAATCTTTTTTTTTCCAATTTTTGTTGCCATATTTTAACAAAATACCAAATATATACATAATACATGTATATTGTGAGAGGAAGAATAGTACTTTTTGTCATCGTGTTTAATTTTGCTAGATGAAAATACTAACACTAGTAAACAGTTCCCCTTTTTCTTTTTTTCTTTTCAATTTTATGATCCTCATAATTCAAAACCCGAATTGAACCCCCAGCCCAAAAATGGATGCCTGCTTTGTGAAAGTGGAGGGTTCTTATATTTCTTACGTTTTAAAGACCTTATCCAATATGTCAGTTTGGACATATAAGCCCGAAGAACCATACCCAACAGGCTCTTGAGCCCATTATAAGAGCTCATGTCGAACGTTCCAAATTGGGATCAGGATAACCAGTTAACTTGTATTGTGTTGATTTTGTTACTTCATTTCTGTTGTCAATTTTTTAAGCCTAAATTGAAAATAACCTCTTATATTTGCTTATTGTTTACTTGAATTCTCAATTTTTATCCCTTATGACCAATTCTTGCTTCAAAAATCAATAAAAAGCGCTTCTAATATTTTTAATTACTTTAATTAATATAAAAATTGTAAAATAAGGCTTTAAAACACATTTTTATAAAGATTTAAAGTTTAAGTGTGCAAATTAAGATATAAGTAGTTAAGTGAGCATATGGTAATTGGCCTTAAAAAAAAAAAAAAAAGTGAGCATGCAGTAGATAGACATTTCCACTATCTGATTTTTGAGTCTTGAATCGGCTCGAAACGCTTCAGTTGCGGTTTAAGATTTCAAGAACCAACTCCAGCCATATCTAGGCTGAGATGGTTCTTGAACTGAGGATTTAATAGTTCACGAGATGATTTTGGACCTAAATCGACTTTTGAAGATTTTTTTTTAAATTATGAATTTAAAAATAAAAGTTTAGATTTAAAATGAGATTTGGGCTTATAGTCTGTAGTCAATTTTTATATACAAGGTGTTAAGTGTGCGTGCATATATATAATTGCATCCCATTTGATTAATGATATCAGTTAAAAAAAGTTACAAAAGAAAAAAAAATAGTGCAATATTGTAAAACAAATTAGATTGTTCTTTTGATAAAGACCATATATGTTTTTGTTTCTTGTGTTGTTGTCAACAAAACATTACATACTATGAATAGATAATAGTTTAATTTTACTCACAAAAAAAGTCTGAATATTAAATATTATTTGTTTATGTTTCTTCTTATTTATTATTATTTTTTAATTTATATTTGTTTATGTTTCTTCTTATTTATTATTATTGTTTTACAAATCAAGAAAATTTGTCGGGTCCACGGTTCATGCTGACAAACAAATCTAGAACCAGGGATTCGTATTGGTTCCCTATCAGTTTAGACTTGTTTATCTATGGATTGGATTTGTTTTAAGACTCGGATCAGGTTGGGATGGGTCCAATTATAAACTACCACGTGAAAAAATTTTGTTGTATACATAAGGGAATTTAATTGCAATTTGTACTATCTTAAGTATTTTATGTCCATGTATTACCTCCTATTATCTATTTTTGAGCCTAAGACTTATGGTGCATTTGATCCATTAAAATATATTTTTCATTTTATTTTTATTCTTGTAGTATAACCATTCCATGTTTAGTTTAAAAAAAAAATGATAACTAATGTATGTTCTACATAACATGAAATGGATAAGAAACACTTATTCCTTTTCTTTATAAGAAAAATTGGTATTTCGCATTGAATATAATTTTATTCCAAAATACCTTTCATTATAAAAATATAATACTAAAATTTCTAAAGTCCTATTTATTAACGCCGGTGTACCAAGGTCTGCACTTTATGTTGTTTAATCTTTGAAGCATGGAATGAGACAGCAAAAATGATAAAGAATTACGAATAGGAATCTTCTTAAAACTGGGGCTCCTGGAAACAGTTGATATGACAAAATAGAAGGAAGCTACTTTTCCTTTTCTTCTTTGTCTAAGAAACGTAGGAAGCTACCTAAAATTTTAAATTTACCGTTTTCGTTAGCTTTATGTCACAGCAAATATTCATATGGTTCCATATTCAAGTACTACATTACGTTTTTGTCCTTGTCTTATCACCTTCCACTAGCTATAACTTTCCATAAGCTAGGCTTAGTTCACACCAAACAAACTTTATTTCCTCTATTTATGTATACAGGGAGTTTTAGACTTTTAGTACATTATCGCTGTGTTTGGCAATTTTATATACAACAGAAAGTAGCGAAAATGAGTGAAAAAAGAATAATAAAAACAGAAATGAATACAAATAAAAAATGTGTAGAAACTCCATTTATGTTTGGTAATCTGTAAAGAAAATAGAAAGAAAAGAAAAAATAAAGTAAATAACTGACAAAATCACCCGTATATTTAACTTTAATTTTTAACCCAATGCTTTCTTTTCCTGCTCTTTTTGAGGATATTTAGGTAATTTTGATTGCCATTGACTTTTTTCAGTGTTCTACCTCCCTAAACACTCGGTTTCCTTCATTTTCTGCTGCCTTCTTTTCTTTTCTATAGGTTTCCAGCAATCCAAACACAACCTACATTAACTTTTTAAGAGGCAATATTAAAATCGGCATTTGAAATTTGATTTTCTTTTTTTTTTTTTTGTGATTTTCCACTTAAAATCTTAAGTTCAATAATGCATTTTTATGAACTTTCACTTGTTAAACTCACTGTTTTTTTTTTTTTTTTTATCGTTTACACTTAAAGTTTTTATCCAATAAGCATTTATTGCACATCTTTGTAGAAAATGACAAAAAAAAAATAAAAAAGCTTTAACAAGTAAAATTTGATTAGTTATGATATTTAATAATTTCAAATTTTAAGTAAAGAATTGGACAAATAAAAGGTTTATTTGGTATGACATTTAACATTTTCAAACTTTGATTATTAAAGTTTAACAATCACTATGTAGTTTAATAATTTAAAAAATTGGAAAACTATTTTTCACATTGAGAAACTATATATCTAGCCTTTTCATATACGGTTATTCAGTATTTTTAGGCATCCCATCAAAGGTACATTACCTCTAATATAATTTATGGGGAAGGAAGATTTTGATGTAACAAATAAAATTACTAAATTAACCATTTCTCTCTAAAAAAATGAGTTAGTGATATATATTTTAGTTACCCATATAGCATATGCATAACTTGTAATATTATTTAGGGGAGCGGAGTTTCGGTATAATACATAATGTTACTAAATTAAAACCCTTCCAAAAAAGATTAAAAAGAAGAAAAATTTCATTTTAATGTGGTTATACATACGCATGAGTGGGTAAACCTATCATAACTTGAAATCTACTTTATTTGATATGGTCGACTGGTTTCTAGCACATACTGAAGACCATAAAGTATATTTTGGTTCTCATATTTCACAACTTGCTCCCATAAAATAGGTAAAAGATGTAACATCTCCATAAAATGTATCCCTTTCATCGTAGAATTTATATTTTAAACTATACAAGTTATAACTTATAGGGTAACATGTATTCATCCTATAAAATTTCATAGTTAATAATAGAGAATATAATTAAAATATAATATTTTTAACTTAGTATGTGTTCAAGGCCTAAGACTATTTACCTATTAAATAAGAATGATCGTATTCAGTATGAAATTGTTCGAACTTTGGTTTGATTTGTTATATTATTTTTTTTTCTTAAAGGTACTTGTTTTAGTAGAAGACCTAATGATAGATTACAATTTTGTGATAACATTCTTCTATAAATTATCTAGAGTTATATTATTAAGTTTATGGTGTATGTTTTAATGAGAAATACATGATTATAAGTTATGTGGCTAAATTGTTGAATGTTATGAAATTAAGGAATGCATTAATTACAAATACTGGGAAAAAATTAGACATCATTAGAGCGGGCTAAGTAATTACTACATTAAATATTGCGCTCGACTCATGCATTCGGAGATAGGGTTTATTGAGTTCAGTTCATATATTAGGGTGCTTTTTAGGGATTTGGCTTGGTGAGTTTAAAGAAGGGATCCTTAACTTGATCCATCCATATCCAACCCTTTTTATGGAGGCTCAAGTCTACATGATGAAGGATATTGGTCTTAGCTAACTTATTTAAGATAATCATGAAATAAGATTGCTCCATCTTGAGACGATTTGATAATTATCACTAAGTTTAATTCAAATGCTTATAAATACTTACTAACTCTTTCTCATTTATACCTTCCACATAGATTAGAGAAACAACAAGGCTTTGTACCTAAAGGTCAAAAGAAGTAACTTAAGAGAATATCAAGCTCTACTTACTCAAAAACTATAACGTTGACATTGGTGCTTGAAGCTCCTTAGCTCCTTTGTCTTTTACTTATGTGTACAATATACTAGGATTGCTTGTTTTGCCTCCTTACAATTTTATCCAAGCCATTGAATTAGGGATTGGCTACTCATTAATCATCACAATTCTATAGTCACTACAAAGAGTGGGAGTGGGATTCATGCATAAGCACGGAAATTGCATAATACATGCAAAGCTAATTTAGTCAAAACCCTACATTTGCATTTTGGCTCTACTAAGGTTAAGGTATTGTGATTACTAAGAGGTGACACCAATTAGAAAGAGAATGGTTAGACCAATATGGGGTTGTATAGATGAGTTAAGGTTGACTAATAGTAAGCATTTGAGCAAGATGAGAAGTTGAGGGAAACTAATGGCTATAGTATTGTGGCTTATTGTGGAACAAGTGGGTTGTGAAATGGCTAATGGCTGATGTGCACTGGGAAGCTGAAGAAAGTGGTGACTTCGTATGCTTATTGCTTCATAAAGGTAAGACACGAGGCATTAAACTAGCTAGATAGGCTAGATCTAACTAAATAAAAAAAAAAAAAAACAATAACTTTTGTTTGCTCAACATGAAAGATAAGATCAATACAATTTTACATAAAAATGAATTCTTATTGTATTTTATTAAGCATACATATATAAATATATATTTATATATTAAACTATGGTGAGGCATATAGCATAAGCATTGAGTGTGTTTGTTACTTGTTAATTAGGTTACCCATGGAGTTATGTACTTTCCTTTCAATGACCTTGAGATTTTCATATATTTGATGATGACGAAAGTATGAAAATTAAGTTTTGTTAATACTATAAGGCATTATGTGCCCTTGCTCATATGTGGATGATTGTCACATCCTCTAAGCTTAGGGTATGACACCAAAATACAAATTTGATGCAAATGTCTTCATATAAGAGACACTTGGGGATCATTTAACTTGTTGACATAAAGCTTAGGTTGGGCTCAAGTTTGTACAATTGGAACATGAAATAATAAATTGTACCTTATAATGCTACCTCTAAACAAAGGCAAGTAGCATTTGTACATGTATTCAATTCTTGTATTTAAAAATATAGCTTGTCACATGCTCATCAAAATGTGAAAGACATCTCAATGTTATTGTTGAGAAGTCACTCCAATGCCTCAAAGATGAAAAAAAAAATGATAATAATAAAAATGATTAAGATGGCTTATATAAAGAACAAGGTAAATCTAAATCGGATTAAACTCACGAACTAACCCAACTCAGCCCTAGTGGAGCTAACCGTCAGCTCTACCCCGACTATACAAAGCATGGCCTGCTGGGTCAAGTGCATAAAATACAAATTGGAAAAAAGGTAAAAGAAGAAAATAAATGAAAATAAGAAATAAAAATTTAAACTTATTTTTATGTGAATAATTAATACTTATTACCTATTCACAACATTAAATGTGTTGTATTATTAACATAAGTAATAAATATGCCTAAAAGGATGTGTACTTGTGCTTTTATAGATTTCTAACAAAAAATGATTTTGAGTTTCTTAACAATGTGGGACTTATCTTGTTTTAATGAGAGTTTGTTTTCGAGTGTTTTGTATTTATGTATTACCAATTTTACAACTAAGCATTGATATTTTTGTATATAAATAAATATACATCTTAAACAATTCCTTCAATAAATAAGCTAAAGACTATTGTTCTTAGGTTCAATTTTATTTCAAGTTAAAAATTTTTCATATTCAATTTCAAGCTCTTTTTTTTAATTTTATGTTTTATTGATTTTTAATTTTATTATATTAAAGAGTTTTTCTTTACATTTTTTTAATTTTACTTTTTCTTAAAGAAAAAATGGCCGATTCAACGGGTTATAAACTGGTAGGATGGCTTGAAATCAACCTAGCGTGGGCATGGGTGGATTGGTTCTAGGTTACATCAAACCAAACAGGTGACCCAGCAAATCCAAGTTGATTTGTTTATGCAAAAAACTAGGTCTTGTTGTTTTTTTTTTGGGAAAAGGAAATTAATATTATTACTTTTTTAAGAAATTACAAAAATACCACTCAGATAAAAATAATATCAATTTTAGGCAAGTTGATATTGCCTCTTGAAGAGACGAGGCAATAAGTGGCGGACTTCATCTCTCAAAAGAGATGAGGTTAGTGTATAATACACAAGCTCTTCTTTTGAAGAGATGAAGTTGCACAAAATAGCGAAAAAAAAAATCCTTCTCTTCTCTTTCTAATCCAAAACTAGCACACACGCAATTTCTTGATGATCATAAAGACGAAAACAAAAATTCAATAATACAAAATCAAGACACATCCTTGACAGCATATAATTTCAAATGTGTGTGTGTATGAGAGAGAGAGAGAGAGAGAGAGAGAGAGAGAGCAAAAACCTAGTGTTAGAGGGTAGCCGTTGCCACCTAAAGTAAGATCGATGGTAGGGAGAAGCTTGTCGTGACAGCAGACATCATGTGCTCTCATGGCAGATAAAGACTTTCGTCCACCATTCACTTTGAATTTGTTTTGAATCTCAATCACTGCATTCTCATTAAGATGACATGAAGATACTGTCACCACCACCACCACCACCGACAATCTACTCTTCCTCAGATCTATGTTACAACTTTAATTTATATATGTAGAGGGTCATTTCAATAATTGGGTTATTAGCCCAATTTAATGTCATGATCGATCTTTTGGCCAGTGATAGGGTTTAAAACGCCGCCTCTAATAAAGGATATCGTAGGAAGATTTGGCTTGGTAGGCTCAGAACATAGATTACTGGACTGGTTTATTTCACTTTCAGCCTTATTCGATTTTCTCATATGTGAAAGTAGACTTCGAAAATATCTTTTTAGTCTAATTTGGACTTTGTTTGACTAAAGTAGGGCTTATATGGACTAAAATAAGTCTTGAGATTTATTTATATTAAAAATGAGTCTCTTTTTATATTATGAAAGCCCTCAAGCTCTCTTCAAGTCTAAGCACATTACTGAAGAAAAGAAGGCTCCAATCTTAGCTATTGGATCTTAGAAATGATCCAAAGGCTAATATCAGCTTCCAACATCTATAAATAGAAGGTTTCTTTTATTATTTGAGATTACTAAGATGGAGAGTAATACGGAAAACTCCATTGCAATATTTCCAAGAAAGATCAAAGTACCTATTTTACGGAAAACGGGTCAAGAACGATTGAGTCTACTTGATTTGATCTTTTGTCACACTCGAGCACTCGAGAAACTAGGTTTGCTTGTTCTTCCTTCCTCGCCTCTCTCTGTGACATCTTACATGTGTTATTACTTCAGAACTCCTTTCAAGCCGACCGACGCACCTATCACATGTGATTGACTAGCTAGAGCAACTCCACAATACAATATATATATATATATATATATATTCTTTTTTATGTGTACAGAATTCAGAAGGAATTCAAAGCTTCCCTAATTGATGAAGTATTTAATAAGAAGAAAAAGAAGAAATATGGATGTGCGAAATTGTATTATATTGAATTGAAGTAAAAATTTTAAATGTGGGGTATCATATCATATTCGATTGAGGAGAGGATGATTATGGTTATGTATGTATAGAATAAGAAAAAAAAATTAAGATGGAAAGTCGGGGATTGATTACTGTGGAGAGAGAAAGGATTAGGAAGAGAAGAGAAAGATTTTTTTTCTTGTTTTGTGCAACCTTGTCTCTTCAAGAGAAGAAGTTCATCATAGACTATCTTATCTCTTAAAGAGAGGAAATTCACTACTTACTATCTCGTTCTGCAAGAGATCGAGATTATTATTGTTTAAATAAAGAGATGAAATCCACTTGCCTAAAATTGAGATTAATTTTGTCTTTCGATAGCATTTTTATATAATTTTTTTTAAAATTAATAATATTAATTTCCATTTTCCCTATATTTCCATATGTAAACCTTACATTTGGACGCACCTAGAAATTCGCACAATTGATTGAACAAATCTTTCGCCCGGGTAATTGTAAGAGATATAAGAATAAAATACAATTTCCGTCATAGATATGTCTAGCTTTTGGTGTTGAGAACCGGACAAACAAAATCCAGTTGGACTTTTTAATTTGTTATGTAACCCATGTGATGTGGGGTAAAAGTGAAAAAAAGGTATCATCATCTATCATTAAAAAAAAAAAAAAGTTGCCAATGCATTTGCATGCATTATACCTTGTTAGTTAAGCATTGATGTAATAATAGACTGGAGTTTAACTTCATGAAAATGAAACAGTATCATGTAATGTTTGGCATTTGTGCTTGGACAACATGCTCATATAATTATATTTTGTAATAAATAGGGCGACTTAGTTATTATTTTGATGATTGAGCTCAGTTATTGCTTGTCGTTTGATTGGAGTCTTGACCTTACCCATTTAAAATATTGTTGAAGATCCTGCCGCAGCTTATTACTATGATTATTAGTTTCATTACGGTATCTTTTTTATTCGGATCCGTTTGGATGGTTGTTTTTTACTGTGTTTATATCTGTATCGAAATAATATTGTAAATATATTTGATTGTATATAGATTTTATCCGTATTTGATCTTTTTATGAGAACCATTAATTTTTTTTTATCTGCATCTATTTCTCAATAAATTATTTATTTTAAAAAATTTAAAAAGAGTGCTTGCATCTATTGAAAAAAGCAGCTAAATGGACCCAAATTTTTTTCCTTTTTAATTCTGTGTAATATTTTAATTTTAATGCTAGGTATTAAGGGGGAAAAAAAACCAACTATTCTCCTTACTTTGTGGAGCATGGCATGCATGGCCATCACGAGACTTCCCCCTTGACGCCATCACAATCAGAACTAATGTTTAGTTGTTTTCCACTACCTGATAACCACGATGTCATGGCATTACTTCTCCTCCGTAATGATTTTAAAGATGTGCTCAAGGATTCATCCTATGGGTTAATTCGTTTAACCTATAAGAAACATTGGATTAGAGTTGACTATTTTCAATTCGTTTCATTTGCTGGTTGAATGGAGCGATGCATTTAACCCTCAAATAAATATGTTACAAGAATAGTCAACCTCTTAACCCACCAATTTCTATTTTCCAATGGGCTAGAGTTAGACATCGTCACGGTTCTAAAACTAAACTGAATCGAAATCGAAACCACTAATTCTAGGTCTTGAAATTGAGGAACCGAAACTGAAACCGGAACCGGAACTGTCTCCCACTATTACGATCCTGTTCCATGGAACCGCCGGTTCCTGATTCCGGTTTTAAAACCGCGGAACTGTCTTTCAAAAAAAATAAAAAATAAATTTTAAAGTCAAAATAATTATTGAATCTAAATGTATTAAATTATTTAACCAAAATTTTTAAAAATATATTTCCAATGCACATTCATATGTATACAAACACATTCAATATTAATTATAATTAGTATTACGATATTGTAAAAACTTTAAAAAATAAAAAGAAGATTACGATACAAAAAATAGTCTCACATTGTTAAGAAAATAAATTTTTCTTTTAGAAGAAGTTTATTTAAAATAATTATATATGATTTTAAGCTGTTTATTTGTGTTGTTGATAATAACATATTAAATATTGTGAATAATTAATAAATTTTACTATTTATATGAAATAATTTAAATATTAATTATATATTTAATATTATTTATTTTTTTTAAATGGAACGGGTAGAATCATCGGTTCCACCAGTTCTAAGCCAAAAACCGCTTAGGAACCGTGAAATCGACAGTTCCATAGCGGCAGTTTCATAGGTTTTGGAACTGGCCAATTGATCCAGTTTTAGTTTAAATCATTGGTGACGATTCTAATCAAAGTTGACTCTATTTTGATTCCATGGCAACTTTTACTCATCCCCAATGCTCCCATACACATGAATAATAATTTCTTAATTTGGATTGGCATCATGTATCCTTTCTTTTGAATGATTCATTCTCGAATCCTTACCATCTTAGTCTAAAAGCTTCTTAGCCAGAAGAGGTGTTTATAACCCACAAAAGAAAATTCCTCATTGCATTTGATTACACGTTTGCTCTTGCTAGTGAATTACCTAATCACTCGGTTTCTATTCTTTTGATTTTGACTTTCCTCTGTGACGTGTGCTGTTTCCTTTTAACACTCAATCGCAAAATCATTTATGCTTTGTATTTCACAAAACTCTGAAGATTGGCCTTGGAACTTCTAATGAGCTAAGAATCTCAAAGACTGAATGAAAATAATAACTTTATAGATTAGAAATTAATCCAAGTTTGTGAGAAAGTAGACTAAGAAAAATGAAATGGAATAATAAACAAAATAGGATTTTATGTGTTATATATATCATATTGAAAAATAACAGAACCGAAAAATGTGGTAAAAGACTTTTTCTTTTTTGTTTGTTTTGTATATATGGATTGAGAAATAACTGAATAAGATGGACATAATGAAAGATGGTGTATTTTGCTTTTCTTTCTTTGTCCAATAAGGCAAAAGAAGAGAGAGAGAGAGAGATAAAAGGAGGCATACAAGCAGCTTGAAAACTGGATATAACTCACTTATCATAAAATGAGTTGAAACAAACTAGATTTATGACATAAATGTTTGATACAAAGTGACAAAATAAATTATATCTTGTCTCAAAATCTTTTATTGTGAATTTGCATGATTGATTTGCGAAAGAGTTTATTAATATTGAAAATTAGATATTTTGTCATAAGATGGCAATGGATTAGACAACCATTGTCAAATAAAATAAGTGATGATGTTATTGAGATACAAATTTGTAACTTATATTCTATCTCTAAGACCTCTTTTCAATAGAAATTCTACTTTCTAAAATAGAAATCTCTATCTTTAAAACCTAAATTTTTACATAGTAAATGCTAAAAATAAAGTGAAGTTGGTCTAGCCTCCAAGCTAGTTAATAGCCAGAGATATAATCGACATGGCCTATTATAAGGTATAATTTAGTGAAAAATCTCAACCACTTTTTCAATGAATGGGGAACCACAATATGAAGAGAACTTCGATCAATTGACTATAATAAATTTGGAACCTTAGTATAGATGTAAACGATATAAGAAATAAAAATTTTTGAGTTTCGAGAAAAGCAGGGACCAATACCCAATTCATAATAAAATTTTGGAAATATTACATGTAATAGAAATATAGATATATATTTAAAATTTTAAATATATAAACAACCTCCCTAAGTTTTGATAAAATGGTAATATAAAGAATATTTAACTTTTAAATTTATGAAATACACTAAAATCAAGTTTAAGGTGACATTAAATTACACTTTAATAAGTTTGAGGGTAGATTTGTACTAAAGTCAAAGTTTCTGGTGCCATTTTGAATTTTTTTTGGAGTAGTTAGTAATTTAAGAAAGTTGGGAAAGTATTATAATATTTGAAGTTTAGGAGTGTACTCGTATATTGTTAAAATTTATGGGTTATTTGTATATTTCCTTTTTTTAGTTACTTTATAACACGCTTTTAAATAATTCTTTACATGCTTTACCTAAATATAAGCTTGTAATAAGCAAGGAAATAAGTGACGAAGGAATCCAACAAATAGAAAAAGTAATCACACCAGTAAAAGTCGTAAGAATAGCAACTAATAACAGATGTCGGTAAAGAATTGCCCAAAATGCATGAATTGGTGGATCGCCTGGGGTAACCGCTCCATAGCCCGGGTCTCCTACTTTGTTTTAGTCAGCTTTGGTCAAATATGGTTCTATTTTATTTTTAACTCTATATCAATTTGACTCATCTCCAATAGCCTGGCCCCTGGGCACTAGAATGATAATTTCTTGATATCTTATTCATGTTAATAATCATCAGGGATAGAACGAAATGGCTCTTGAACACAATGAAGTTATATTTCAAGGAAGGCCTAATTATTAACTCCTCTTCCATTGTTTTAGGTTTATTGGTTGTAAAACCATTTGATAAAATCTTACCATACTAGTTCAGATAATCTAAAGCATAATGTTGTGGTTTGATTAAAATTTCAAGTAGTAGCTGTACAGGTCGAAATGGAAGTAAAATGTAAGCGTATGAGCATGACTGGAAGGGTCATTTGCAAGTTACAGAGTGTAGGTTGATCCGCAGGTTAAATGGGTTAGTCCACTAGTATCAGCTCACTAGATCATTATATAAAAAAAATGAAATAAAATTGTAGAATAACTATTAGTGTAGTATTGTTAGTTGGGTTTTTATACTTGACTTTAAACTTATATGATAATTATAATAGAGAAGGACAAATTGATATGCATCTATCATAAAATTATTTTAAGTATATATTTATTGTTTAAAACAAAATATAAGATCTAATAAATTATTTAAAAAACTTATTCTTATATACAAATAATTAAAATAATAATGAAATTAATCAATAATGTCTATAAAAACTCTATAAATTTTCATATTTTTTTTAATCATTTACATCTTTCAATTAGGATTAATGGGTTAAATGGGTTAATTTGGCATGTTTAACCCACAAGGATATACAAGTAGGTTAAATGGATTAGAGAATGGGTTGACCCATTTAACCCACAGGCTAAAATGGGTTGGGTTAGGGTTAAGAAATTTTGGCTCTTCTTTGTGAGCCAATTTTTTTAAGCATGTTTAACCTATAGGCCAAAGTGGCCCAGGCAGGGTTGGCCTATTTAACCCACTTGCATACCTATATGTGTCATGATGTATGCTGCTTAAAAAGTAGTGTCATAAAGTGATATGTGATCTCTAAAGGATATTAAGGAAGAGAGGATAGGGAGGAGAAATAACGATTTTGTCAAGCTCAAACACACTTATAATAGGTAACTAAGTGAAAGAGTATCAAATCTCACAAATAACAAACAATAAAGTTTGCTTATAATTTAAGATAAGTGTAATCATTTGAATAAAAAATCTAGCAGCATGATAGTGTTTTTCCAAAATTCTAGCTTAACAAAATGAAGAGAGATTACGGGTATTTATAGAGTCCAAATATTAATATTATTTGCCCAGCTTAAGATGACAATCATTGCTATGATTATTTCCTTTCATAAAAAGATTTACAAATAAGGCTCTCTTTGGATTTGGGCAATAAAAAGTCTCTCTTAAATGAATAAATCATATGGAGAAAGGTTAGAGTTTGATGAAGGGACACTACTCCATGTCCATCATATCAAATCTTCATTCATCACCTTAATTCAATCCTATCACCATGCCTGAAGACTCAAATTCAAATCAAAATTGGATTTAAACATATAAATAAAATTTAGCTTTTACACAAGTTTACAAATTTTTTCCCCTAATGTTTGGACTAGGTCTAAGTATTTGATCCATAATTAACAATGGTCATTGTATGGTTAGTAAAATCATGATTTTACTACTCATTAAAATGTATAAAATAGGTAAAATTAGTAAAATCGTAAGCATGTAGAATCATATACTTAAATTCAAAATTTACCAAAATTCTGCACCTAAACAAATTTTTAATCCAATTTAATTAAGGAAAAAAATATAAATTTATAAAGTAAAAATCATATATTTAACTTGCAATTTGACAATTATGATGTCACTATCAACTATTATGCCAACAATTAATAAAAGGTTGTGATAGCCTTTGAGTAGCAATGATATATATAGACATGGTAATGGTTGATTGTGAATCAAAACATAACAGTGGTAAGGATTAGGAAATTGTCAGTTTCTCAGTTTCTCGGTTCCTTGGCTTAAATTACTACATTAATGTTTACATTGTTTGCAAATTCTATTACATGTTTATAATAAATAGTATGTTATTTTAACAATGCAATAAATAAATATAACTTAAAGTTATGTATAATTTAGTTTTTATACTCTTCTCTCATAAGTATTTTGCTTAAAATTTTCTTGACAATATGCACTGCTTTTTATGTTATAATTTTGTTTTTAGCATTTAGAATATTTTGCAATCTTACATTAATTATACTACAATTAAAGTTGGATTTATATAAATAAATGCACACCCCAAACAAATTTTTAATAAATTGATTAAATGTTTTAATCCTCTTAGAATCAAATATTTTTGAGTTTAAAATTTATTTTATTTAAAAATAAAATTCATTTATTTATTTTTCTAATTTTAACTTGAAAAAAAATCCCAATAGTTCCACAATCCTAAAACAGGAGCGGTTCTAGTCCTAATTTTTTAATTTTAACACTTGGCACAAGTACTTCCAATTCGGTTCAATCTTGTTTTGGGGACCGTGATAATGTTTACTGTTTAGATATATAACGTTTGGCAATAGAATTTTTTTTTTTTTTTTTTTTTTTTTTGCAATTACGGGAGTGGGAAGTTCTAATTTGATACCTTTCAATTAAAAGATTCGAAAAATACCACTAAACTATAAGATCACTAGCAACATTAGATAATAGATTGAATACAAAATTTACACGAGATCGATTAATATATACACTCGAACTCTGAATTGTATGAATTTGACTTGAATCTAATATGCTTATCTTTCATGTTGTGTGGGTCGAAACAAGTCCTGCACTATATACAATAAAGCTCGACACAACAATGGATTTTACCTTCAGCTTACTTGTCTATCAAAGATTGTCACCTATAAATAAAAGGTTGGGGATTGAAAGTGGATTTACTATTATACCCCAATCAATATGCTAAAGTAGGCCATCTAAATTATTAGTTGGATATGGATGAATTTCTATAAACTTTTAAAGAGTGGTTTTATATTCTCTAAATGGAAATTTGTCCATTTTTTATATTTGAAAACAGAATGTATGGACTGTAAATAATCTTAAAGGGTTTATAGGTAAATTTTGGATAGGATTTTTCCTTTTTTTTTTTTTTTTAAGACAGCAAACTTTGGTAGTTAATTATAAAAACAAATTCATGTATTAGCATATATTTTCTTGACAAAAAAAAAGGATGGTATTTTACCTCGTATATCCTTGAAACTTTTAAAAATATGCCAATAACACTCAAATCTTTACTCACATCTAGATATATCTTTAGTCGGGTTCAAATCGAGACCCTGCTAGGTCATGGTGAGTTCAGTTGTAGACCCAACCTGGTAAGACGGTATGATCTGCCAAAGTGGACCTGCCGGGTCCACAAGTCCGTAGCGGGTCCACTTGTCGAACTCATGGACCCGACAAGTCTATACGGGTCCTTCTTTGAAAAATTAAAAAATTAATATATGCATCCAAAAGTAATAGGTCAGACCCATCTCGACCCGCCAAAAGACCTAGCAAGTCCATGTGTTAGACCCATCCCACCCCACCCCATGGACAAATCTTGGTCTCCAAATTTAAAATCCGAACTTGGCCGATTGGGTCTACGGGTTGGATCCGCCCCACCTCTAGGGAGATGTCTACTAATACCCATAGCTTCCGGGGGGTTTGTTGCACTAGTTAGGGGCAGTTGAGTAATTAAAACACTTTAATTCGGTTCAATTAAGAAGGATGAATTCGATCAAACAGTGTATTTTACTCATCATTCTGATACTTCTGAGAAATGCTTGAATGTATCGTGGTGGTAATAGGAATAAATGGAAAAACAGTCATTTGACTTAAGCACTGGTGCAACGAAGGGACTTTGAATTAGTATGATATCTAGATTTCATTTAACCTAAATCCAAATTGATTGATATTTAAAGTTAGTTGTATAATATTACGAATTAACAACATGGAGGTATTGATTAATAATCAAAATTAGTCATTCAACTATGCATTAACAATACCGACGCTTTGTGCTTCATATGGGATTAACATTGGTTTTCATCTATGATGAGATGGGTTGAATTCTTTCCTCTTTTACATAGCACAATGACATTTATTGTGAAAAAATATTAAAAGTGAATTAGCAACTAGTTAAAGCTTAAGCAAGATTCTAATATACATACTTTATCAATTTAAAAAGGGAAATCATTAACGTTTTATGCTTCTATATACTGTCGGAAAATTCTTATTTTATAATACATAAGTTGTGGATAAGACTAAGAAAAGACTGACCCTAGTTTACATACTTTTTATTTTAAGATTTTAGAGAGACAAGAAAGATTCTCATCCGTTAGGGTTGTTGGACCATAGCGATGGAATACTGAGGAGCACGTGCGTTGTACCATATTTTTCAATTTAGCAATGAATAGAATAATGAGAAGGTGGTGATTTATCCATCTGGGGCAATTATACCATCTCCGCCAATCACTCCGCAAGCATGGATTTTCCTTAATAATTTTATTTTAAAAAAAAAATTAATAATAAAAGAAGGGGAAAAAAAAAAAAAAGGATTGAGAATGAGGAGTGTGAAAGTAAAATGCAAAGGTCGTGTTTCAACCAGAAGGATTGAGTTGGTGTGTGTTGTGTTCCTTGATGAACGGTGATATGGCCATGTGACTGCCTCCAAATCGTTGTCGGTGGTTGTGGGATGTATAGATGGCAAGTTAACTCGTTTAGTGTGTTAGATTGGATATTAACCCTAGTAATGAAATATCTAATCTGATATTGAAATTGATAATCCATAATCGAAAATTTAGATGGATGATTGAAGAAGTATAAAGATTAATGTTAAAAATGGTATCTACACTATCGTAAAAAAGTTTAATTAGATACTTCAATTTTTAGTTTTGAACAATTTGATATAGAAATAAGTTTTTGTTTATATTTTTTCTACCTGATTTAAATGGAAAAAATGTAAAAACTTGCTTTATATACCAAATTATCCAAAACTAAACTTCATGTAGGAAATATGTATGCAAAAAATTGTTTTAGATACTAAATTGTTCAAAATCAAAATTTCATATACCTAATGAATTTTTTTGAAAGTTTAGTTATCATTTTTATATTATCTCAAGTATAAATGTAATACTATTCTAAATGAATTACAATAACATTTTTATATGTTGAAGTAACTCCATTCCTTTTTTTAACTTACCTACTTGCCAATCTTGTCATCATTCTGGTACCAATAATGATGCAAGCTAATGTGGTACTAAAATTGTTCAGATTAAGGCCCAGAATTGGATGGTTGCATATGAATTTTTGTCGTCTTTGGAAAGTGACAAAAAACGTGGATAGTGCACTAGCTCAAGCTCGTAGCTCTCGATCTTGATAAATTGTAGACATATTACTGGATCGATACTCATTTTAATCAAGATAATGAAAAATAAATATATACATAAACAAAAAAGCAGTAACTCACAGGATGGAGTTAAGCGCAATGCCAGAAATTTCCGGGATCCTTTGCACTTTTATTCAAAACAAGCTTCGGATGGAGTGGGCACATAAAACCTTTATCATTTATCATTCGTTACGATTTCCTTCAAAAGTTAATAATTATTATTGTGGAAATGGATCTCTTCATTGATGTTATAATCTTTCTCAATCTATCCATTTATGATTCACTAAATTTGCTTTTCCTCCCTTTCCTTTAATTTATCCTTTTAAAATATCACAACGTATTATCATTGATGCTAAATTTGAAATTTGAATCTTCAACTCAAGCAATGATTTGGGTTTGACTCTTTAAGTTGAGTGATAGAAGTCAAACATAGAGATGAACATAGGATTGTATGACTAAGGGGATTGGATCCTAACTAAGTTAATTTTAAAATTATTTATTTATATTTGCTAGCTATTCTATCTTATATATTTATAAGAATGTCGTTAATGATTTCACTATGATATTTTTTAAAATTTCATGAAAGATTCATCCAAACAATAATTAAGAGTATTTAGTGTATTTTGTAAGAGATTGTATATATGTCACTTGAAAATTAATTGTTAATATAAAATATAAGTTTATATACCTATAAGTTTTGTTTTTAACAAAAAAGATCATAAAATAATCTAGATAGGTAGCTATTAAATAATCCATGTGCATTTTAATAAATTAATTGTAAAAAAAATTTTAAATCAAATTATATATTTAGTATGCAATAAGAATGATTTGCAATATATACAAATAATGTAATTATTATTTGTGGTATATTTAAATAAAAAATTGTTACTTAAAAAGAATTTATTAAGTTAGATATAATTTTATTATAAAATTTTTTTAGTGCCATTGGTTATTGTGAAAGAAAAAAGTTAAAGAGAGAGAGAATAATTGAAGGAGTATCCATGTACTAAATGCATATTGAAAAGTAAAAAAAAAAAAATACAACAATGGGATTTTGAACCCATGACCTCTTTGATATAAAATGATTACTTAACTACTAGGTCATGCTTACTAATGTGAAAAGAATTGCTCTTTAAAACATACACATATATATATATATATATATATTTCTTTTTAATAAAATTCAAAAAATTAAATTTCTTGGGTTTGGAGAGGCCAACGACTACACGGAGTCGGGACCATTGGATCGACCGACCAATCAATTCTCAATCTTTCTTAAGGAGCTCATGTATTTAAAGAAGCCATTCATGGGTCCGAGAGCCCATGTAAGAACCAATCAATAGGAGGAGTCATCTTAATTGTTGATGGTCAATACAATCCAATAAATGTCATTAAGAGTTAAGTTCTATAAATACACATTTCTCATTACATTTGGAGGATTAAAAAACTGAAAAAAAAAAAAACCGTCATCATGTTGTCTATGTACTCTTATAGAATATCAAATAGAGCTTAGAGCGAAGAACACACTATTTTTCCTCTAGAGTAGTGGGGTTGATGCTGTATAGCTCCTTAACATGTCATCACAAGTGCATTTGAGTTTCTTGAAATTGTTTGTTCCTCCTTCCTACCATCTCATTTTTAGTCATTCCTTATGTGTGCTTCTACGTTACTCCTCTATGGTTACGTGTAGCGTGAGACGCACGTTGCACGCACGCGATCATTGTAATCAAGTCACACTCCACTACACATATAATCAATAGTTGAGGTTGTCTCAATTATTAAGCTAGCTTTGACATCATATTAATGTCATCTTTTTCCTTGGATTCTCTCAGTTTAGTTTTCAACAATTTTATTTAGTTTATCCTTTTAATATAATATCTTATAGTCAAAGGTTAAGATATATTAAAGAAGATGGCATTAAAATGATGTCATAAGATAATTTAAAAATCTAAACAATCTTAACCATTAATTTGTATATTGAGGAAAGGTAAATGGTCTAACAAAAATGATTCATTTTCAATATAATAGTTGAAATTATAAGAAAAGAGGAATGTCATAAAGTATATAGAAAAAATCTAAAATCTAAATTGAGAAATATATGATAAAGTATCTTATTACCAACTATCATAAAAGTTGTCAATATCATAGCCTATTAAGATTATTAAGTGCAATGATAGTTGAAGGATATAAAGAGGATTATACTAGAAACAAATATAATGGGATCATAGAAGATTCTTTGTATGACAACTAAGCAAGTATTACCATTTGAATGATGAAAGATCAAATTATCACCATTCTAATTTATAAATCACCAATGGCTTTATAGTTTAGTGTTATTATCTTAATCTTTGAAGAGAGATGTACCAAGTTCAAATCCTATTTTCTTGTTGTAAAAAAAAGAAAAAAAAGAAAAACTAACCTATAAATCATAAATAAGGTCGTTTGGCCAAAAAAAAAAAAAATCATAAATAAGGTGGATGGTGGATGATCTTGGGCTGTAAGCAATTGAACGTAATAAAATTGCTAGTCCAAGAAAACCAAGTCAATAGTCAGACAATTAGTCCTATACGTTGCAATTTCATTTATCCCTTTCAATCAATCAAGAAAGGAACACGTCAATAAACTGATGCACAGTAATTGGAAAGAGTATTACCGAAAAGAAATAATAATGAATATATAAATAAATGATTGGAAAGAACGAGGATTCATTTCATACTTTGGTCGCATTCGCATTAGTTGAGCGGCTATTGAACAGCTAATAGATTGCATGGGTCAAGGGCAACGTTATGTATACTTTTGCATACCACATGCCCTAAGATCAACATCAATGTTAGCTTTTTTACAAGTCCTAAGTCAATATACCGAGAAAAGATTCAGTAGGTGTGACACGTAATGTATAATACACATGTGGTATGTAACTCTCAATAATATTTTAACACGTGAATATATAGGTGGTGGTTATTTTGAAAACTACTCACTACATTGTCCATGTGCTAGCATATAATTGAAAGTTACACATCACATGTATATCCATGTAGCATGTAATATCTACCCAATATTTTTTCCAATATACCAATTGATAAGGAAAAAAATATATATAATCGTGAAAGTTTGCTTTTATGGTATTGATAAGAATAAGCTCGGAATAAGATGTTTGAAAGAAGAAATGTCCATTTTCCCTTTTCGATAGTGCATTGAAAGTGATACACAACACTTTGAATGCTGACCACGCAGCTTTCGTATTGAATATTGGCTGATTGTGGAATTTTCTTAATCAATTAGAAATAGGAGCTGGACAGTGTATTTATAGCCAGTAGAGTATTTTCAGACTTCGCATCTTCCTGTTCAAAACTGTCCAATGGAGTGTTAATGCTTTACACATTACATATAGCTTGTGGGATTTTTGAGTGGATATTGGCTATTTTTTAAAAACTTATTATTAACAAAAGACAACACGAAAGATATCCGTATAATAGGTTGTAAAAGCATATATGTAAAATGCACCATCATATTGTTATAATTTTTTACATGGAAGACACATATAACGTATACACTTTCACTATAATTGAATGAAGGTGCATAAAGCATATGTGTTCTTAGTTCAAATGAAAACTTGAAAAGAAGGGATATTTGTCATATGCCCTTTCTTTTTAAACATTTTTTTATTAAAGTTACATTTGTCATATGCACCTTCATACATAACATAATATAAGTATATATATCAATAAGTACATGTCTGTATAGTTACCCTACAGCTACTTTACTGTCAAACACATATCGTTATGCATCTACATGGATAAGATCTTCAAATCAAACACATCACTCAACTCCATCTAGACCAAATATTCAAGTATCAAGCCTCTCGAACTTTAAGCAAATCTTCAAATACCAAGCTTCCTAGCTTCACAAACTCTAAGTTCTTAAAAAATCGAATTAAAACTAAAGTTATAAAGGCAAATGCAATGAATAAAATATAATCTCTAAGATCAGACTTCAAGACAACTCAAGGAGTAATAGAATCATTATATATTAACTTTCATAAAAGTGTGTTTGTGTATATATACACATGAAAATATTGTTCTACAAAATAACAATTAAAGTTGCAATATCTACAAATGTATTATCTCCTCCTACTTCTCCTTTGAAAAGTGTGTGTTACCTGAGATAGTTGGAAAAATTAATGCTTATGGTACTTCTGTGGATCCTCTATCACGTGGTGGCTTGTTGAAGTGATGAGGTAATCTAAACTCATTTGATTGGTACAATAGAGTTATGTAACACTCTTCATCACATCTGAATGACTACATTTATGTCTATTAGCTCAAGTGCTCTATTGAGGTTTAAGGTCATTGTTTGTTATTGATTAAGCTTGAACCAACTTCTAAACTACTTATGATATCTTCGGACATATAGTCATTGTTTGACATTGAAAATGTACTAAGATACACAGAATCTACTACAAAGTTAGATAGAGGTGTCAATTTATCTAACAATAACAATGTACTTTGTCAACCTTTTCTAACTATAATTGTATCTCTAGTTTAGGCATAAGGTGGTCCCATATACTCATGGTGTACAAGCTCATTATATGGCTCCTCTTCTTTAGCTACCGAGAATAGTATTATGCCCATGCCCATAACCCTTGCCGCACATCCCCACCTCTTTTTCTTCCTCTCACCAATGATCCTTTACTAACTAATTCAGTCAATAGCAGGAGATATTGTTTTCAATAGGCCAGTAATTAGTATTCTACGGATGGTATTAGGTTACATGAAAAACAAAACAAAAATAGTTAGTATGACTTATAACATCAAGTTTTGGATAGGTATAGGTGTATTGTTTACCAAGTGTCTAGTTAGAGCTCCTGTATGGCCAATGTATCACCTGTTGATGTGCTTATACAAAGTTATGAATTTTGAATGCGCATCACTAGCTTTACTTATACAAGTAGATCACGATGCTAAGAAAGAAGCATTATCTAATTTGTATCATTCCTCCTCTATAAGTCAATTTCATGTAATTACGTTCTTATGTTCGCATTTTGTGGAACTCGTTGATACTCACCAAATAGATACACAACACAATTTAAAAAGCACCATTAGTCCATGTGGAAGCAAATGGGTGGTACTTAGTTTGTCCAAATTGTCTCATAGCTTTGTAATAGGGTTGGGGGGGGGGGTGGGGGTTGGGTGGAGGATGTTTTGGAGACTTCGATGATGTCTTCTAAATAAAGTTGTCATTCAACCTATTATTAAATGAAACAATATTTATTGAAAAGAAATATTAAATCATGTAGAAATTTTCAAAATAGAATTGTGTACTTGGTACTCTTTTTACTAGTGAAATGCATTATGGTAGGCTTATACCATATGGATAAGATGGTGAGTCATATCTTGCTTTACCTTCTATTGATACACTAATGGCCAATCATCATGCATGACCATATTATAATGACTGTGAGGAGTAAAACAAGGAATCTAACCTAAGATTAAACCGAAGGAGGATTAGTACCTCTTCCCTAACCGGCTAAAACCCTAAGTACCATGTAATAGATATTGATGCATGACATAATTGTTAGTATAATAAAGCCAAGTAAGCTAAGCCTGGCTATACTACCTTGCAAGTCAAAGTCTTCTACTAGTGGCAAGAGCATCAAGGGGACTATGTTACAAGATTTATTTGCAAAAATAAATCCACCTAGTAGTTGTGGACTATAGGCTCGTATAACAACACATAAATTCAACCCTCATCTCCTTCATCACATAACACTTTAAACTATTAGAACACCTAAGTAACACCAAGAACATGCAATTATGGCTAATTATGCTCTTTTTAAGAACTTAATGCCTAATTCATGCAAAACAACTATTAAACAATAATAAATAAAGTATAATAAATAAAGAGTGATGGTTAGAAGCAATTGCACTGGGATTTAATGTGGAATTCGGTCTGCCTCCTAACCCCCAGCCCACAAACAATGCCTCGCTTAACGAGGACTTCACACTTTATTCACAAAACTACCACACAATACTCCACAAGGAGCTACAATAACACAAACACAAATACTTGGGTTATGCCTTTACAACAAAAATTCTATCTCTCTAGGCACAACTCAAGATTCCACTAAGTCACTCATAAACTTAAGTGTAAGCCTTATAAGAAAGAGCAAGCTTCAAGAGCAAATGGTGCTACACTTAGTTTCTCTCGCTTATATAAAATAACTTAAAATACAAATATAGCTTTGAGAGTGTTTAAAGTATTAATATACAATAACTAAGATTAATCAACTTCTAGAAACTCCCCAACAACATGTATTTATAAGTTTTTTGAGTTTTTTAGCTGTTGGTCTAATTTTCCCAAAATTTCTCTAAGCATTAAAAGAGGTAGCGGCTAGTTTTGGTCATACCGACTCACCAGTATACAAAAGTTACCTAAAATTTGAGTGCACCAATGAGCTAGTAGGGGCCTCTAGTAGGACTCCTAAAATGCACATAATATAATTGCTAAAGAAAAATTTGTAACGGCTTGTTGGTACAAAATCATACCAATGAGTTGGTACACTACAAAGCTGCATAATTATGCTAAAAATAGAACATACCACAAACACAACCATAACTACAAACATTTGCATATTTTCAACACATTACTCATCACAATGTTTGACCAATTAAGTGTAACTTATCTATAACTTTTGTATAATTATATAATGCATTTCTTCATCAAAATGCATATTAAACCTGCCAGTTCAATGTAAACTCACTTGACACTATGTTGACACAACCTCCTCTAATCTGCCTCACATTAGGGACTAAACACCAACATTTAGTTACCTAGCTAAATAGGGTGCTCCCTATAATTATCTATCCGCTAGTAGCCTAGCCATACCTCTTACTAAGTTGGCATGTGAAAAATATGTGTTTATACCCTCTAGCTATTTACTAATGCAGTAGTCAAGTGTTGATTAAATTGAAGGTGAGGTGGATAACTTTGACCAAAGAAACTAATTTGCTTAGGATATGGCATCATTTATGCATCGAGTGAAATAACTACCTCATTGTGCCACAACTGTAACTCATGATGTCTCACTATGAGCCAAGTTTCCTCCTCTAATAAATAAAAGTTCAAATAATGAGTTCTACGTGGTTATTGGACAACACTTTCATTAAAATTGTAAATTTGTTAAGTTATACCTATCCCCTTGTAATAACCTCTAAGCGATGTGTGTCATACCAGGTGACCAATAATTTTTGGCTCCATTTACTCTACAAAATAGAAAACATATAAAACAATGTCATAGGAGATAAATTACAATAATTAGAGCTATGTATATAGGTCATGGCCTATAGGCCAAATTAGCCCAACTCATTTAACCTGTAGGCCAAAGCAAGCGGGATTGTGATGGGCCAATTGGTAAAAAAGGGGGAAAAGTTATAAAAAATAATTTAATAACATATTGGTGATTGTTTATTACATGTTGAGGAGAAGGATGGATTGATGTACACACCGCATGCATCATAGCATTCTTTTTAAGTATGTATATTTATTGATTTAAACATAATATGATATCCAATAAATTATTTAAAAAAACTTGTTTTTATATCAAGCAATTGAAATAGTAATAAAATTAATCATTAATATATATATATAACTCTAAAATACATAGATATTTCAATTTTCACACAAATTAGCATAAAATAAAAAAAATAAAAAAATAAATTCATTTTGGCCCATGAGCTAACCTGTTTAGCTTGCAGGCCAGGCCTAGGCTAAGAAATTCTGGCTTGTTTGAAACTGGGCCAAATTAGCCCAGCCCATTTAACTCACAAGTTGGCTGGGCTCGTATGCCCACCTCTAACAACAATGCTACTTGTAATGCTAAATGATAAAAATATGTATTTTTTTTTTCTTTATTCACCCCACTCGCTCTTCTTTAGACATATTCTTATATTGTGCGCTTGCATTCAACAATAGTTGTACATAACTGTTTGTAGGTGATCCCCAATATTCATGTCCATAGCTTTATTTTTTTACGTTAAAGCTTTTGACTAGGGAAGATATATAAAAAGTAACCTAGTGGCTAGTTAAACTTATCTACAATTAAAAAGAAATGAGCTAGGTATCATTGTCATTGGTAAGTCCACTTGTATAATGGTCTAATAGCCGAGGTAGTAATGGCCTTCACAAATGTTGCTTCTACACAAAAATGTAAATAGGGAATCCTGTAGATTTTTCGCTTGTTGTATGTGATCACGTGTGCCTTCCTTCGCCCTTAGGCTGTGTGTGACACAATGACTCTCAAATGAGTCATTATGTCTAGTAGTAACTGATGATCCTATAGGCATTAACCTTTTGTCTTTAAATCTCAATTTCTTCAAAATATTTTCTGAACATTGCATTTCTACAATTCCTCTTGATCCACATGCCTTTCCTCCAATATTTTACATAATTATAAAATATCTTCTTAACTAGTTTTGTTATTGGTAAACCCTAGGTACACTTCAAGATAGAGTCGTAACTTTTTGATGTTGCTTGATAGGTAGCCAAATCAATAAAAATACCATCGGCAAGTGTCCGCTCTTCTCTATGATATTGTTGAACTAATCCAAGGCATCTTCTTTAATTGTTTAAACCTACTCTATAAAGTGCCCAAATTTGTATGACTATGCATACAATGTATAAGTAGAGCTAGGCATAAGGGTCGTGGCTTGTGGGCGGCCCATTTACACGCTTTAAAAATCGACCCATGACCAAAATTTTTAGGCCTATTTAACTTGCAGGCCAAAAGTAGATTAGCTTGTGATTAGGCTGGGCCGCTTAAGGGATAAGTCTGGAAAAAAATTTAAGAATAAAAATAATATAATAAAATTTTTAATTATATATTACTTTACACCTTGTTCATAAGCATATAAAATAATGTTCTCTTATCAACTAAGGAAGAAACTTTTTACACAGAGCTAATTTTATGAAGAGATCCTTCAGTCTATAACATTTTTGCCCTTTTCTAATATTATACAATATACATAATCGTTGATTTGTAAATAGAACAAATAAAACTTGCATAATAAAACTACACTATACAAAAACCAATTACTAAATAAAACACATTAAAGATTAAAATATATATATTTTTATCAATGGTAGATTACAATACTTTCAAATTATCATAAAATATTTGTTTTATGATGTCAAAGATGATCGTTGGTTTTGACCTTCGTGGACGGAGGATGCTAGGCTTGTCACTGGTTGTGATTGATTCTTGGCTTCAAATACTTAATATTTCAAATAGGTTTATCTTTTTGTTTTTTTTTTTTCAAGCAAAGAATTCATTACATTAATATATCTTTATTTTTGAATTCTTGGTTCTTTATTGCATGCATAGGCTGGCATATTTTCTTATTGCATGAATGTGGATATATATACATAAATATTTCAATTTATACAGAAATTAACATACAAAAAATGATTAAAAAAATTATTTTGGCTAATGGGCTGACTAGTTTAGCTTATGGGCTAAAGCAGGTTGGGCCTAGGCCAAGAAATTTGGCCCATTTAAAAGCAAGCTAAATTACTACGATCCATTTAACCCGCAGGCTGAAATGGGCCGACTCGGCCCGGCCCGGCCCAGCCTAGCCTACCAGGCTCGTAAGTCCATCTCTATGTATAAGTAATTACATTGTAAAACTATACCTACAATATGAAATAAGTAATTAATTTCTTGTATTTCTTTCATTGTTCAAACCTCCTCTATAAATAGCTCAAATTTGTATGACTAAGCCTATCATGTGGAGGAAGTAACCAATTTCTTTCATTGCATGTTCTCATATCATTGTTGAAATCGCTTGTGTATGTTCAATATCAAACCTACCCACTACAAAAGGCAAATACCAATAGCACTACATTATTGTGAGTATACTTCCTATGACGAAAAGTACGTCAATAACCATCAAAAGCTTGTAAAATTTAAAGGCCTCAATTCATGGATTAAATGTCTAGAGAACCCACTTTTACAACTCCCTTGGATTTCATGATTTGATCCACCCCAATGACTAGTGCCTCTAAGTTAATGATTTTGATCGTGTTGAAGAGTTTTATAGATTGTCATAATATTTATTCCAAATTCTATATGTAATCTCAATTTCCTATCTTTTTCCTTTTCTTGTGAAATTATGTAGCTAAAGTTTTTAGTAACCACAGTTTCAAGGTTGGTAATATTTATGTCAAGATTGTTTATAACATAATTGAGAAAGTGGTCGGCCATAATATTGGAGTCTAAATGTTGATTGATCTTAGTTTATCCCTACATTGATGCGTGCAAGGCCACTTTAATTTAATTATGACAAAAAGACCCTCTAACTTCTTCTTATAAGTTTGTCACCTTTGGTTACAGTCATTGTCCTTGTTTATACAATAAACTAACATAGGAACTTCTTTAATTCCTTAACCTCAAAAGTCAATGTGAAACATCATAATAACTTAAATACTACAACTTTAGTGTTGAATCTCATGGTCTACTTAAATATTGGCTAGTGAGTTACACACATTGCAATATCATTTTCCTCAAAAGTGATGAGTGTCAACCTCACTAATTGTCATGGCCCGAAACATGGTCTAGATGTGTCCAGTTGTACGTATAATACCTTTTGTATTACACGTACATACTATCTTAAAAAAACTTATTGTGAATATTACTAGCCAGTTTTAAATTTTGAAATCATTTAATTAGATTTTGGAAATATTTGGATTTAGTAGCAGTAAAATAAAATTTTTTATGAACATTTCATAATGTACTCTCATGAGTAGACTAACCTCTAAAAAAACAACTGTATCATAAGGTATCTCATCAAAATACCTAATCATGATAGTGTGTTAAAGCTTAAAATTAGAAAACGTGGGCAACTCAATTAGGCCCTTAAAGAATAATACAAACTTAAAAAGGCAAATCCAGTTCATAAACAAATTAAAAACAAATTCAACAATCCTAATCTGCTTCACTTAACATCAAAATCCTATAGACTCATCTTACGCCCAAAGCAGTCATCATCATCCAAACACTACTTGCAAAGAGGAAAGCAATGAACTGAAGCCCTGTATAATAGTAACACAAACACAATAAAGGTATGTTCAAGTTCTTATTTTAACGTATCAAATAATAATTTTTTTAAATTAAATTTTAACAAATAATAGTGAAGCACTCATACTTTGGTAACATGCCATGGGAATCTAGGGATCTTGAGTAGCAACAAGTGCTCAGGGGGTTGATATAAGAAGTCATATACTTATATCTCCTATATGATATACCCAAAAAAGAAAAATATCTTTATCTAGGGTTCATAATTATTACGCATCTCTACTCATCTCAGTCCATGATATAATAGGACTTTGACCCCCATAAGCCAAGAGTGTTACTATATTACTTCTCTTCGAGCTTAAGTAGACGGTATTCTGATACTGTTTGCCTATCAACTACCCATCGAGCCATTATGAATTATCATTGCATCATGTTAAGGAGGTGAACTAAACACCTAACTACAATGTCGGCATCACCAACAATGTTTTCGCTTCTGAAACTAGATTCAACGACACAAGTACAAGTAACAGTCATTAATTAAGTCTTTTTTAAGTTTTAATTCATCATGAATGCCTATCTAACAATATGCAAGTTAGTGCTTTGCTTACCTTGTAAAACGTTTGCAATTCCCTACAAAATCAAAGCACAAATCAACTATCCATATCTGATTAGAAAATTAGGATTATATAAGAAATCAAATTTATTATTCATTTATATCAAACTTATTTTAAAAACCTATTTGATTAGACACTAAGTAGGACCCCATCATGACTATAAAATTGTCCTACCAAGATACAAACAGCTCTCATTGTCTATCAAATTATTTCTTTTCTTTTGTTTATGAATCCTGTACTATAAAGACATTATCATTTATTATTTACTTTCAAGTTTTTAAATAAATTATTAACTTATAGAAAATACAAAATTTTAAACAACATACTCTCTTTGTTATTAATGGTTTAGCCCAGCCTATTTATCTAAGCCAATTACAAATTATTAAGTCTATAGTACTTAACTTAGCTAAGTTGATTAGAATTAATCATTTAATTTAGTCACTAGTCAGATTCAATTATTTCACTAAGACTATTTCATATATCTGATGAGATCTTAATTTGTCTAGTTTATTTTAGCTTACCAATGTTCTTTAAGTCAAATTGAATTTAGATTTATTAATTAAGTTTATTTCATACGTTATCTAATTACTATTAAATCTATTAATTCACTTAACTCATCATGAAGAAAACAAATGCATTGACAAGAAAAATGACAAACATGAAGGATTCTAGAACCAAAGGACTATATGAATTCAAACGAGCATGTATGAAGGGCTGTATAAATTCAAACGGGTATGTATGAAGGGTTGTATTAATTTTTGAAAGAAATTAGAAAGCCAAACACCCTATCAAATGGGCATGTATGAAGGAGTATTTGGTTCAAACATCGCCCCGTCCCCCGCCGTACCCTTCCTCTAAATAGGTCGTTTGAACTTCTGCTACTTTTCTTTGTCTTTTACCAAAATTTTAACTACTTGTTTATTTGTTTTACACCTTAAATCTAACAAAAACATCTTGATAATCAATATACAAGCTCAAAACCAAAATTTACAACATCTATATTCATAATATTATTATATCATATTTCATTAAATCATCTCAACAATTATCTAGCCTATTCATGAACATATACTGAGGTTTTAGCATATAAGTTCATATATCCTTAGTCCATCAATTTTAACAAAAACCCTATATCTCTCTAGCATCAATTCATCATATTCATGTAATAACAACAATCAAAACAAGCAAAACAATTACACTTACTTGTTTTGTAACTTAAGTAAACAAAAACTACTTTTTCGTCACTGCTACTCCTCCTTTTTAGTTGATGTAGTTTCTTCTAACTTGATTCTCAACTACTATGTTTTCCATCTTCAATTTCTCCTTAATCTTCTTGAAATTGATTTTAGAGTTAGATTTTAAAGAGAAGAAGAAGAGAATGAAGAAAGAAAGAAATGGGAAAAAGATAGAGAAAAGAGAGAAAAAGAATGGCAACAAAATAACAGAAAAGGAAGCAAGGAAGAGGATTAAAAGAAATTAAAAGATATTTATGGGTAAAGGATCGCTTAAACCTTTCAGATGATTATTTTAAGTACAAAAAATAATTAGAAAGAAATATGAGGATTTATATAATAGAAATTTATATATCAAATTAAGAATTTAGTTTAAGTATTTAATTTTTAGAAATTTGATATTTCTAAACAACTAGTTGAACTCAAAATTTATGAGGATTAAGTAAATAGAACTTAGACTAAAGTTTAGAGGTTTAGGAATTCACTAAAAATTTAAATAGCATGTTTAAGGGATTAAGGGTTTGAATTTGAAAATAAATAAAGTTCAAATTGAAAATTGGAAGAGATGATGATGAAATAAGATTTCTTGGGATAGATAATTAAAGCAAATAGACATATTGAAAGGGTATTTGAAATCTCATATTTTAATTAATCTATTTACTAATTTGATTACAATAATCTATCAAATCATACTCTATTGTTTACTTATTTTGCTTAATTTATTTAATTAAACTACCTAAGTTCAATTTCTAAATTAAATTCTAATGAAGTTCAAAATTAACACCCTATTATATTAGTTAATTAAGTCATTTCTAACTTAAAAAGTTGAAAATTTGGGGCATTTCACTAATTTTGAAAAACAAAATTGAGTTCTTTACTACCATCTCACTTGTCTCAATGTCTAAGCGATGTTCCATTACTTTCATGAGTGCTAAAGAGCTTCAAGGATGTGTTGTGAACATATCATTTGCAACATTTTGATAAGTTTCATCATCTTCTTCAAAATTTTCATCATCCTCTTTAGAACTACCTTCATTGTCTACTGAATTCCCCCTCTTCATCTATGCTAATATATTATTGATTCACATTGATTCACCCAATGATCATTTGCAACTACACCTTAAAGGATCGATCCCATTGCCTCTTTGATTCAATTTTCAATGCTAAACACAATTCATTCATAACGTAAGTGGATAGGTTCACTGGAAATTGATGAGTAGTGTACATTAAAGTGTTTTGCTTGGATTTGTGAAGGAGGATAAATTGGAGGTATATGCTTGCACTTTGTGCTGCTTTGGTAGAGCGCTCGACTCTCCACAAATTTTGATATATAACTTATATATCGAACCCTTATCCTAATTCTTTTGCAATTTTAGCAAGATTCTCAATATCATCATCATCATCTGTAATAGGCATCAACATGTATCTTGTACTATAATGGTAGTACTGAAGATGTCTATGTATTTTTAACCTAGATAACAATAGGATAGACTTAAATACTTCTATATATGCTATTTAGGTATTCGCTATTGTTGGCTTTATTTTTTAATATTAACTTCTTAATTAGACCCTTGTTGTACTTTGGCTACACATTACTATTCGAAATGTTATGATAAGTATGAATAATAAATTAACAAAACCTATCATTTCAGACATATTGATATAACACATAGATATGCCATGGGAATTCAATATCGTAATTACCAGATTTCGTACATTTTTTTTCAGAAAACTTTCATATGGAAAATTAGACAAAAATGTTCGTTGTGACATATTTACTAACACTTAGTAGGCAACATTGAATTAAAAACAAATCACTACATATACGCAAATTGTAATAACTATGTAACTTACATAGAAAAATAGCCCACTTGGTTAGCTAATGTAGTCTTGGTCAAGAAGTCCAACGACAAATGGCGAATGTATGTAGATTATACAACTCAACAAAGCATGCCTAAAAGATTGCTTCCCACTACCATTGATTGATTAGCTCGTTGACAACACCTTAGGACATAAGCTTTTGAGCTTCATTGATGCCTTCTCTAGTTACAACCAGATCAAAATGAAGGACACGCATGAGGTCTACACCTCTTCATTACATCACTTGGCACGTACAGCTAAAAAAAATGCCCTTTGATTAAAGAATGTTGATGCCACATTTCAGAGGTTGATCACTGAGGTGTTCAAACCTCAAATAGGTCGCAACATGGAAGTTTACGTTGATGACATGATCGTGAAAAGTAGACAAGCCAAAGATCAATTGCGGGACCTCCCAGAAACTTTCGATCGGCTTCATTTTTACAACCTAAAGCTGAATCCGCAAAAAGAGTACATTTAGAGCCTCAATAGGAAAGTTTTTAGAATACGTCTTATCCTAAAGAGGAATTGAAGCAAATCCCGACAATATCAAATGCATCCTGATAATTATCCCACCTAAGTTGATAAAAGAAGTGCAACAGCTTGCGGGCAAGATAATTGGACTGAGTAGATTTCTCCCCAAAAGTGTAGACTGATACTTGGAATTCTTCAAAATCCTCAAAAAACAGAAAAGTTCAAGTGGACGGAAAAATCCTAGCAAGCCTTCGACAAGTTGAAACAATACTTCTCCATGCCACCGACACTGAAAACCCCAATCACAGGCATGACCTTATATCTTTACCTCGTATGAGCGATCAAGCTCTGTCATCCGTACTAACATGGCTAAAGGAAAGCAACACTAGCCGATAATATACATAAGCCATGTCCTCGAAGGTCCATAGCTGAGGTATACAATTATAAAAAGTTTGCCCCAACAATTGTGATATCCGTGTGCTGCTTGCGCCTGTACTTTTAGGTACACTAGGTTGTCATACTCACTGACATACCACACGAACGGTCTTCTAGAAGCCAGACGTATCTAGAAAATGATGAAGTACACGATAGAGCTTAGTGCTCTATGGAGCGTAGTACTAACCTCAGGATGCCATCAAAGCACAAGTCTTAGCAGAGTTTGTGGCCGAGTATACTAGCTTGCCTAGACAAGAAGATAAGGAAAAACCTTAGTGGACCCTCAACATTGATGGTTCCTTTACACAAGGATGGAGTAAAGCTAGTTTTGTATTGAAAGGACCTCATGGAGTCAAGATCAATTATGCTTTAAGGTTTGGATTCCCTACTACGAAGCAACAATGAAGCGAATATGAGGCCTTGATAGCTGGAATCAGGCTTGCTACAGATATTGGGATAGAAGTAGGACCTCAGGATCTTCTCTAACTCCCAGCTTGTGTCCAACAAGTAAAAGGCATGTATGAAGCCAACAATGAAGAAATGGCAGGATACCTGGAAGTGGTTCGATCCCTTACGAGAAACTTACCCTCGTGGGACATAATCAAAATACCAAAGACCGACAACGACGAAGCTAATAGGCTTCTAAAGCTTGCGTCCATAATAACCTCTGACCTGGGGAAGGTTGAAGAAAGGATATTCATCGAGTTCTCACCTAAAATATCTATGGCGATACAGCTGCACGAGGTACTGGACCTTCAAAATGAGGGCTCGCTTCCGAGCTTGATGATGACAATAGAAAACTACCTCAAAGACGTCACTCTTCCCTCGGACAAAGCAGAAGCCAAGAGATTGATGTACAGAGCAGTTAACTATACCCTTATCAACGAGATTTTGTACAAAAGGGTCTTAGCTTCCCTATTCTCCAATGTTTACAACCATAAGATGGACAACGAGTTCTCGAAGAGCTTCATGCTGGCAAATGCTGTAATCTTGTCAAAGCTCAGTCATTACACACCTGAGTTGTGTGAGCTAGCTAGCTTTGGCTAACTATAAGGACCAATGCAAAAGAAATCGTGTAGCGATGCGGGCGATGCCAAAAGATCTCCCCCATCACCCACATCCTAAGTGCTAACCTGCTCTGCCTCACCAAAACATATCAAAATAGAGAACTTCTATGCTTTCGTGATGGAACCATATTATCATTAATATTATAATTAAATTGAATATAAGAAAATTAGTACAAAAAAATTTATGAGTTTGATTACGGTTGAAATATATCTAAAACATTCAATGGAATGACGGGACTAGTCTCATTGTAACTGCTATAGGACCATAAACTTTTTTGTCCAGAAAAATCCTAATTCTACTAGTTATATACTTACAAGGAAACATATTTCAATATGATGTGCCATATGCTAGTCAAATCAATAGAAAAAAAATGATTTTTGAAATGTTCACCGAACGAAATTAATTTGTTATTAAGGACTCAAATGAAAAATTGTAACCGGGGGGTGGTGGGGGAGGGACAACATTATAAATACTTCCGGGAATTTAGTTGCTAAGTTTAATTTACTACTTAAATTTGTATTGTCAAATTCAGTACTCAGCCGAAATTGTTTATGTTTTCATAATTACATGCAACATATAATCTAATGTTCATTATTCTAAATAACTCTTTCAGTCAATTAAAGTGATACATGTCTTACGTGTAAAAGAAAAAAAAAAAGAAAATATCCAAAATGATAATATATTGTTCTAACTAATCAAAATGCAATAGTATATTTTTGTTTAATTTAGCAGATTTTACGTGTTTTTCATTTTTCTTATTGTGTGAATGGTATGGAATAGTTGGAGCCAATACTACCGTATTGGAATTATTTAACATGGGAGACGGTTTCAGATCTTAAGAGTCCGTTTACTTGAGATAATAGTTATTCATTTCTTTCTTTTTTTACATAAAACTATTGTTATTACAGTTTTCACTAAAAGAAAAAGATAAATTGTTATTATATAAAATGATGAATAATAATTCAATGATTCATTTTCTAATTTTATTATAAATATCTCTATTTTTAAAATTTCATTTATACAATTATCCTTTTTTTGTAATAAAACAAATGACCCTTGTTTTGTTTTTTACACAAGTGAATATTGTAAATAATTGTTTTAAAAGAGTTATTTGGATAAGCAAATGTTACATCGTATATCACAGGCATTAATGATGATATGAAAATTTTCGAACGGATAGCAAAATTGTTAAAATGAAGCACATACGATACGACCTCGCATCGGAATTCCTGAAGAAGAGTTGCTTGGAAGAGAGAAGTTGGATGAAAGACTCGCAATAATTGATGAAGTTATAAAACCTTCAACCGGAAAATCCGACGGAAGGAAGGTGGTATGCAAACCCGAGACGCAAAACGGAGTCACTTGCGCCCATGTCAACTCCGGAATCTGTGGCACCTGTCTGGGCTCCATTCACTATTATTTTTTTTTCAGAACGTTCTTAGGCAGCTTTTTGTTTTACTTTAGTTTTATGATGGATTCTGCCCCTCTCTCTCTTTTTATTTTTATTTTTTATTTTTGGGTAATGATTATCTTTGTAGTGCAAGACAAATGTTTTATAAATGAATTTATTAATCTCTTCTTTACTACTTCTCTTGCAGGTATTCTAAGATAAGACAAACTATCTTGATTAATACCCTTATTAAATCGGCTTTATTTATAAATATTATTATATACATAAATCAAATATTTTGCATCATTTTTTTTTTTTTTTTGGAGGAGGAGATCTTTACACATTGTGGTATGTTTGGTTCATTAGAATTGAATGAGCTGGAAAGGAATTGCAATTACTTATTTTATTATTAAGGTATGTATTTTTAAAATAAAATACACTTTTTGATTAGGAATAGTCATTTTTCTAGTAAAAGAAAGTAATGGAGATTCTTTATCTATTTAGTATTATATATTAGATATTCTTTTCATAAATTTTTTTGCAAACTAACAAAATATCCTTTGTATAAGAGAATTAGAAAGGAATAGATTGTAAGGGAAAGGAAATGAGAAGGATTAATTTTTATTGTCTTATTTATTTTGAAAGGGAAACAATTGTACTTTTTTTTTTTTTGTTTTGGAGTTAATTACAAAAGCATGACCTAGTTTTTGACTAATTTGCAAACATATGACCTGTGTTATTTTTTTGAACAAATAAGCAGCCAAGTTTAATACAAAAATATTATTATAATTAATTACTATTAGAGAGATATGTGTTAGAGTCTTATTTTTTAAAAAAAATTAATTTAATAAAAATATTTCTAAATAAAATTAAATTAATAAAATATTAAAAATTAGTTTTTTTTAATTGAGATAATTGAAAAAACAAGTAAAATTAATTTTATGACCAATAAAAATTGATATTTGTTATTATAAAATTATTAAATATATTGATACTTTTGTATAAAACTTGAGTCACTTATTTGTCAAAAGATAACAAAAGTAATGTGTTGCAAATTACTCAAAATATATGTTATATTTTTGTGATTAACCCTATTCTTTTTTAGGATCCCATCATTTTTTTTATTTCCTCCAAAATGGAGAGAATAAGGATGAAAATGGAATTTTTTAAAATTACTATTATATCCTTCTTTTTAAAATTATTTATTATTTTTTAGGTACATGTACATAATTTACTATTATATTATCTTATTCTTTTATAATAATTAAGAGTCCATCTATTTTTGCTCCCTTCTTTATCCAAACACAAGAAAGTTTTTTAATTTTTTATAATTCATTTCCTCCACTTTCTTTCCTTTCATAATTTTTTCTTTCTAATTCATTCTATCATGTCAAACTACGTCTTAATTGTATTGTACGATTTGAGGCTTTTCTTGCAACATCTTCATTCCGATAAATTCAACAATTTTTTCTTTTTATTTGAGTTGTAGAATCTGCATAAAAAAAAAAAATAGTGGATCCCACAAGCCATAGATGTAATGGTACAAAATATACAGTTATTGCAAGATCTAGGGCCTTTGAATCCTGGTTTTAGGTTAATTACACTGGAAGGAAGCTAGTAAAATGAGTTATAGACTCGCCAAACTTCAGGCAACAAACTAGGCCTACAAAATCTGGCTTTTTCTTTTCTAAATTTAAAAGTTGTAATTGAGTGAAAAGCGTAAAAGAGAGAAAAAAGCAAACCCACCATCTCTCCATCTCTCAGTGTGATTGTGCCATGTTTAATGGTGTGTAAAGGGACCCATGTCTTTTTAATTTTTAAAATTTTTTTTTTTCATTCCAAAGCTAACAACCTGGTTAACCAGAGGAGGGAGATTTTACCATCATTAAAACTCCAACAGTGTGCTAGGTTTCATGCACACGCTTCTTGAACAATTATTGCATGGTTTGATCTAGGGAGGATGTGAGAGTGGTGTTGTAGCATTTTCAAGTGGTTGGCTGTTTAGTTAGGAAAATTTGGTATGTAGGTAAATATAGAGTAACTAAGATATTAAATTTGGTACAACTCTCACTTTTTCTCTGTTTAACGGAAAAACAAAACCAATTGGAATTTTTTCTTTTCCCCCTAAATATAATTCGAGTTGGAGGGCGATAGCATAAGACTTATGAGCGTAGAGGATCAAATTTACTTTTTCTAAAACTCAAGTTGCACATTTTATTATTATTTTATTATTTTTTTTTTTTTGCAATTAAATTTCATAGTAACAATATAATTTATGAGGGTGCCAAAGCCAGATTACCTCTTCGCTATTATTCTTATAGCAAGCACATGGCATGCATCCAACTCCCACATCCTATGTAGGAATAGTTTGAACGATTTCCAAATTTTTAGTCTTCGGGCATCCATTTAATCCTTGAACTCACCAGCTTGTGGACCCTTTTTTGTCTCTCATCTCTAAATTGTTTGGAATGAGAAGAGTTTTCAGGTACCCGTAGAATTCAAGGTTTGATGAGCACCACCAATTTGGCTTGGTGATCAATGCCTGAAATGTGCCATATTTTCCATGAGCTTTTGAGTGTTGAACCCAATAGTTTGGTAAGCTAATTATTAAAAAAAGGCTAAAACTATTCAAGCTAGTCTTGGCAATCCCTATTTGGCCTATCAATCCAATAGTCCCTAAATCATCCTAAAATCTTGGCTAGACTATCTAGATTTATAGGTATAAATTGAAAATATGAAGAATATTTTTCAATTTCAAAATAAGAGAGTTGTATCTTTTTGTTTTATGTTAAGATTTTTTTCCTAGTCGTAGTTAAGTGGATATGGTTTTAGTGATCACATGTGCTCAATATTTATTTGTATTACACTTGGTCTCAAAAGAGTGACGTGAAAATATGAATAATGGAAAACTAATAGAGGAAAAGCAAGGAAGAGAAGTAGGTAGTTTCAATAAACTTGCATATGCTAGTTAAGTGAAGGTATGACGTATCAATCCCATAGTTCTTGAAGAGACACAAAAGTGTTTTTCATTTTAAGTTTTGTTTGATCTCTTGAGAAAGCAAACCTCGACCCAATGAAATATCCAACCTAGTACCAAAGGTATTTATTAACTTAACTTGTAGGTTAAGAATTTCTCGAACCTTGGTATAACTAGATGGAAATCTCTCAACCCACTGACCATATAATAGCCAGGAACCTTGGTATAGTAAGGGAAACACCACAAGACCTGAATTCTTGATAGTTTAATAAGAGAAATAACTCTCTCAAAGAAAATTCAATGATAATTTTTATTAAACTGAGCTCCTTACATAGATAATGACAATTTTATATATAGGTTCAATTCCTACACTAGAACACAAAAGTAAAAATTAATAAGGTAATCTAAATAGAAAAAGAAACTAAATAATTTCCTATAAACCAGGAAACAAAAATCCCCTAAAGATAAAATCCTAACAATGGAATCAAAATAATATCCTAATAACATGTCATTTAATGACTTATTCCTAATATAAACCTATAGCTAAATCAAATGGCATACTATGTGATGTTGTTTCCAAGATTAACTTTTACAAATTGAAATTTTGCTTGAATCTTTGTCTTGTCCTTTGTGAATTCGTTGTCATGCATGCATCATTCCCCCTTTATTTGAAAAGATTTGTCTTCAAATCTTTTTCATTTGCCTAAGAACATGGTGTATATCTATTTGGAAATAGCCATGTAAAAAAGATATGACATTAGGCGTAACATTGCCTAGTCCATGAGTAGCAATAGCATTATGCAAATACAGACATTTCTTTAGCTCCCTTTTGTTTTTATCTTTTTTATGGCCATGCATCTTGGAGTGTTCAATTTTTTGCTCCTTGATATCACTTGACACTTGTGATGTTTATGCACTCTTTATCCATAATTGATCTTCATGCTTTTGTCCTGGAGTTAATGGCAAAATAGTAGCATTCTTATTATCCTTAAAAAAGGCATAGTGATTTTATGCTATCATAACTCATTTGTCTATTAGACCGCCAAGGATGGCCCAAAAGAATGTGATAGGCTTACAATTGAACAACATCACATAAAACTTCATCATGATATTGCCCAATGGAAAGTAAAACCAAAACCTGCTTAGTCATCTTCACTCAGCCATGGTCATTAAACCATTGCAACTTATACGACACTAGGTGCTTCACAATAGTTAAATTCAATTTGTCCACTAATATTCTACTGGCAACATTTGTACAACTCTCTCCATCAATAATCTTGTTACATAAATCATCATTAATAATGCACCGAGTATGAAATATATTCTTTCCTTACTCTTTATCTCCTTCCTACACAACTTGTGTACTTAATGCTCGCTTAGTTACCATAACAAACTCTTTTCCTCTAGTTGGTGACTCGTCCCATTCATTGATATCTTGTTAGGATGCATGCCACTATCATTTTCACTTTTAGACTCAACCTCCCACTTATTGCACATTAAGATGCTATATGGCTAACACCATTATAATAAATAGATCATAATTTGGATTGGAGTTTCAAAATTAGCTTTCTTTTTATCTTGCACTTCTTTTTCCGTGTATTTGACTTTGGATCTTCTTTATGTTGTTCCTGATTTCCAACTCATTTCCAATTAATTATTCCTTTCATCTTAACTTTCCAGCTATAGTACCATATGATACATGTCTTCAATTTCCATGTAATGTTATAACTCCTTATGATGCGCAATATCTACGTGCAACCCATTTAAGAACCCGACCATCATTGTCTTTCTATCTTCTTTGGCATCAGCTTTCATCATTAAGGTCTCCATCTTTTTAAAATACTCCTCAATACTTCTAGGTCCTTGAGTAAGCCTCTGCAAACTTTGATAAAGCCACTTGTATTAGTGAGCTAGAATAAACTGTTTTCTCATTATAGTTTCTAACTCATGCCAACTGTGAATTGACTCCTCAAAATTCTTCCTTGTGCTGGTATCAAGTTGATCTCACCAAATACTAGCATAGTCACAAAATTCTACTATAGCTAATTTTACCTTTTCCTCTTTCGAATTGTGATGGCATGTAAGTATGAACTCAATCTTCCTTTTCAATTCAAGGTAGGCATCTGCGTCACTCCTTCCCTGAAAAGATGGAATTTTAAATTCAATATTGTTAATATTATTGTCAATTCAATCACCTCCATGATGTGGCTCCTCCTATCATCTTGTTATACCTTCTATTGTGGTTTACACACCATACTCAACAAATTCATCATAATCCTCTCGCTTCATGGTATGCTTGGAATTTCACAGGTTGTGCTTTATCCTTCTTAACAACATTGAACTCTGTTTTGAGTCTCTTTATCTCAATGGTTATACATTCCATTAGTTATGCCGTCATCCATGTCATCATAGCCTTTAACTCATCCATTATTGTTTCTCTACCACCATTCTTCCTTCTCGTAGGATTTGACGTATTAGAGTGAATCAAGAAAATAAACTATTAAATAAAGATATAAAGACTTAAATTAAGGTTTAGATGTACCATCCTCAAATCGAACTAGGTTGCGATTCTTAGAAGCCTTGCTTTGATACCAAACTATCATGAATGTAGAATTTCCTTAGACTCTAAGAATTAAAAGTGGACCTCAACTGAATGAAATTTCCAACCTAGAACAATAGGTATATATTAACTTGACCCGTAGGCTAAGAATTTCATGAACTTTAGTAAAATTAGATGGAAAAACCTTGACCCATTCGCTATGTAATAGTTAGAAACCTTAATATGTAAGGTGAACGCGACAAGAATTGAATTCTTCATAAGTTCATTAAGAGAAGGAACTTTCTTAAAGAAAATTCAGTAGTAATTATCATTAATCTGAACTGAACTTACATAGAAAATAATAGGCCTATTTAGAGGCTCTTTGGTATAGTGAGGTGAACATCATAAGAACTGAAATCTTGATCAGTTAAAAAAAATCTCTAAAAGAAAATTCAATAATAATTTTTTGTTAAATTGAACTAAACTTACATAAATAATAGCATATTTGCAGGCTCAATTTCTACAAGACAGTAGGAAAGTCAATATTACTAAGATAATCTAAATAGAAAAGGAAACTAAATAATATAATATAAACTAGAAAAAAATTCTATAGATAAAATCCTAATAATGGAAATGAAATAACATCTTAATAACATGTCATTTAATGACTTATATCTAATATAAATCCATGGCTAAATCAAATGGCAAGTTATATGATGTTGTTGCCAAAATTAACTGAATTTTCATAAATAGAAATTTTGCTTAAATCTTCCTCTTGCCCTTTATGAATTTGCTATCATGCATGCATTAGCAAATCAACATCATAAAGGTGTTTGTCTTGATTTATGAGTCTGTCAAAGGAAAAGCAGCTTTAAGTGTTTATATGTTCTAGTCATCCATAAAGTTTAATGGGTTGCACTAACAATCAACGATCGAGGTGAGTCATCTTTTTTATACGCTCTTTCATGAGTTTCTTTTCTGTTTAAGCCCATAAAAAACCTCCTTGAATCTATAAATTTTCTTGAGAAAGTTTGAGAGCGGACAAATCGGTCAATTATCTTAATTTTAAGTCCATCATGCCAAATTCCACTTAGTCATCTCACGTTCAAGAACTCGACTCCATGAACCTTGTCTCTTAGCCCAAAGCATTAACCTTTTTTCATTATTAGATTTAAAATCCATAATTCAAATTTAGCCTTATGCACCTAGTTAATTACTATCAAAGCCATCTCCAATTATTAACACCTTTCACAGCTAAGAACCCTAGCAATTGCAATTTACCATTTAATTTTTTGTAAGCGTTAAGTATCCATGACTCATATGCTACAAACACTATTCTTCCATTGGGTTAAAACGATTCTCCCTTCTTCGTTTCCAACAAATTATGAAGTTTGTCCCAAAGAAGTTAATAGTTCAAAAAATTGAAAAGGTGCTTTAGCTATCAAAGTTCAATTACTGGAGAAGTGATAGATTTTAAAGATACAATTATTGGGAAGAGGAAACATTTTGACTTTCCAAATGGCGAAATGCCAACTAACATCATATGTCCAAGGAGGTCAGGTCATATAGGTTATCATACTCGATTCAATCCAATAAAAATATATGAATAGTTTTCTTAGGGATTGGAAAGGGGGAGAATTTAAAAACATTCAACTCATTGGAAAATTTTACATATTTAAAAAAACCTAAACCCATAAGTAAAGGTTAAAAAAATAATGAGGAAAATCATTTTAGTATTTATATTTCATTTAAATTATGAGCTTTTAAGTATTTAATTAAGTGTTTGTTTATTTCATCATCTTTTTATTGTTTTGGCTTCATCTTTGTGTTGTTTTCAAACAGTTAAAAACATGTATTTTTACTCATAAACCGATCAAGCAAACTAAATATGTATCGATATGAGATAAATATTATACAAATAGCTCTACAGATATCGATTAAAAACGATTATCCAGCCAGATGCTAAATTGTGTTAGCTTATCAGTCATGAAGTTGGGTGTGCAACGGGCATACTAAAATGCTAACAGTCAGGTTTTAGACATGTTTGAACTGCCTGTAATATGTGGGATGGGTTTTACCTTTTTAAGACAAGTAAAAAGTTATTGGGTCAAATTCAAATGTAGTTAACCTACCTTGCTTGAAGTTCACTCAACTGCATCTTTAATTATCATGAGACCAGGACAAAATTTTTCTATTCAATCTTTTCTCCCGGCTTCTACATAAATTGTGTACTGCAATTAATGATGGTATTTCTTTTTAAATGAAAACTAGTTGGACTTTCTACCTTTTGTTATTACATGGGATAGATTTATTTTATATGCATTTAAACCTTCTATCTTTAAAATTGAGAAATTAGAACTTCAAAGCTTTAGTATCCGTGCATTTAACGGTTGTACCCCTAACTTTATGCATTTTTCTATTTTAATATTATATAATTTTATTCAAAGGTAAAATAGTAATATAAGGTTTAGAAACATATTTTTCTAAAAAATTATGGTTTAAATACACAATTCAAAATAAAAAAGATTAACTATACATAACGGAAATAAAACTAAGTATATTTATAATTTATCTTAACCTATAAATATCAGTGTTGTCAAATCTGGGTTTAATTCGATTGTAGTTTAACCCTCGGTTCAATCTGATTAAGCCTCGAACCGAGTTTGACAATAAATATGTTTAATTAGCTTGAGTTTTGCTATGGCCGTAATTCGTTAGTGAGAAGGTGCGTGGAAAAAGTCATAACAAGGCCGGAGCTAGATTGGTCCATGCAATCGATGGAGCTGCTGTTAATCATGATGGTGTGTGTATGTCTTTACGTAGAAGATAGAGGGTAAAACAGTAATTAAATTAAAGTGTGGTGTTTTTGTACAAGCGTGGAAAACTTGTCATGATGGGAGCCACTTTGGCTGTTGCATGGGGACATAATCTTGCCTCCAAAAACCAAAAAGGGCGTTTGTTCAGATTATAATATTATAAAGGAGGACCGATGAAGAAACCATGTAAAGTAAAAAAACATTCTTAACCTAAACCTAAAAACTTACAACATAGATAATGATTCGATTATAGTTGAGCAGAGTGTAAACCGTTGAATTATGATGAAATTGATTTTATTAATAATTAGATAGTTGGCTAACGAGACCGCATAAGCTTCGGCACTTATTAAGATCAAGAGTAGCATTTTTAGTTTAATATATGGTAACGTTAGGTTTTAATTTCATGCGTATTTACTCCTCATCTTGAACTTACATTTGTCAATTATAGTTGGAAATGGATATGAATCGGATTAAAATGATTACACAACCATCGTTATTTTGTATTAGCAGAGCTATTCCATATTTGGTCAATAAAGATCACGATTGTTAATTAATGTACGGTGGTGCAATGTAAGTATTTTTTTTCAAGCCCAAAATTGAGTAAATTTAATTGAAGAGTTAAACTCTATAAGAATTTTTGAAACTTCACAAAAAAAAAAAAAAGTGTAAGAATAAACATATAAAAGACACAAATAAACGGTATAAAGTGAAATACTAAAAATAGCCACAGAAAGTTTCATTTGGTATTAAATGGGTCAATTGAAAGTTTATTTACCAAATCGAATTTTCGTGTAAAATTTAGATACCAAATTACATATTTTCCTTTTATTACATGTATACAAGATATACCTAGGTCTAAGCTTTTTCTATATAACTTAAACACCTAATCTTTTAAGTAAAATATATGTGTGTGTATATATATATTTGTTCCATCATTGTTGCTCAATGAAGAATTATTTTCTATCATAATCCCATCATCTATTCCCTGGAAAGGTGGTTTTCTTCACCCTTATGAGGAGAAAAAAAATAAATAAAATAGATAAAAGGCAATTTATATCCTAAAGTTTACCATGTTTATTGGATTGGGTTCCCACGAATATGGTTCTAAAGAGAAAGTGGATTGCCGTATGGATAGTTTGACTCAAAAAGTTACCGCTATTACAGACAGCTCCATTTGAACTTTGAAGATTGAACCGTGCTTTGCCGCGTTTACTTGAAATCCGGAAAGCAATAAGTAATAGTAGGAAAAAAGGGGAAAGAATTTTCAAAATGAGTTTAGCTTATGGGCATTACTTCTTCAATTTAATCAATTCAATGAAATGGAATTAGAAGCGGAAGGATAAGGAAGAAAAGTTGAGACTCTAAAGACATTTTTCCATTTTAAATGGAAATGAAAGGAAAATGGAATAATACATCTAGGGATAAGAGTTTTTTCTATAAGCCCACATGTTTCAATCCTTTTCAATTTAGGAAAAAACAAAAACATAATAAATAAATAAATAAATAAATATATATATATATATAATTTTCTACCTCCTCTTTATTCATCATTTTATTTTTTAGTTATTTTTCACAAATATATTAGTAATCTTCTATTGTATGTCGTTTTATTTTTTAATCATTATCAAATTATCCAAGCATATTGGGAATTAAATATTTTAATAATTTTTTCATTCCATATTCTCCTTTTTTTCTAAGTCCTTCCTTCCGCTAAACAGTAAACAGGATATTGGTATCATATTTTAAAATTAATAAAATTTCCTCTCTAACTCGTTCTATAGGATTGAATGCTGAATAAATTGTTAATATTTATGTAAGTAGTAGCTAAAAATTTAAAATAATTAAATGGGTAAATCTAAAGTAGAGCTAGTTCAAATGGCCTATCTATCTGGATGTATATATGCTATTAAAGGGAGCTTTTATGGTTTTGTAAATAGGACCGTCAAGTCTAATCATTAAAATAAATATAGTAATTAAAATATTAATTATTTTAGTAGTTCAATCACTATTTTGTATGGTGTAAGCTATTCGATAGTGGCAAGATTGGTCCTATCAAATTAATAACAGAACGGTAGAATTTCTTGCTATTAAACAGCAACAAGTTTTACTATCTTGCTAATAATTTAATTGATACTCCATTGTAATATATATATATAGGAAATACTATATCTATTTTAAGATTTAATTGAGTATTTTCTTAATATATTTATGATTTATCCTCGTGATAGACTGGCAAAACCTTTCTTGAATTAGACCTAATCCTTCCATTTGGAAACCCATAATTATACTATTAAATAGAAATGGGTTTTACTATATAGCTAATAAGTTAATTGATACTTTATTGTAATTTTAGATATAAATAATTGGAAAGTTTTATGATCTCTTGACAAGATTGTACAATCAATCTTCTAATTATTAAAATAAAAAGGATAATTAATATATTAAATATCTCAATAGTATGATTATAATTGAATATGATTTTGAACATTATGTTTCTTTTAAGGGTTTTCTTTCTTTCATTTTTTTTAATGCCACATTTTTAAGATTTAATTGAGTACTCTAAAAAGTACATTCATGCTGGGAATAGATTGGGGAAATCGTTCCCTACCACTTTAAGCTACTTTTTCTTTTTTTCTTTTTTTTTTTTCACTCACGAAAATGACTTTGCTGTTGCAAGTGGAAGCAATATTTATTATTGAACTCAATATTTCAACGGGATGTACTGAGTTTGATCTAATTGTTGTAGTTGTAATTGTAATTGTTACTAATAGGAAAACAAATATTCAGTGATAAACCAATAGTACGAAAAGACAAATAAGACTAGAAGTGATGGCACTCTCTTTCAATTTATTTCCATCAAATGTTCATCGAGTTTTAGTGGTATGTTTATTTAATGGAATGGAATGAAGGAAAAAGATCATCACAATTTTTAAGAATAGGAGATAGAAATAATATTTATTCTTTGCGATTGGATTTAAAGTGACATTGATAATACATGAGGTAGATCTAGCGTACGAGAGTTTCCCTGGTTATTAGCAGTAGGAGACTTTCATAAAGTTATAATCTATATGACAAGAAGGAAGAAGCTTGACAATTATGTAAGGAGTTTGAAATACCCATGATCACGTGTGGTGTGACTAGCCTTTGGAAAATAATGTTGCTCGCTTTGTGACTAGGTTTAAATATGTGATTACTAGTGTGGTGGAGCTCCATAGATTTGTAACTCTTGTTGAAACAATTTAATTTGCTGTTAAAGTGAAGTGTCAAAGCCAAAACAACCCCTTTGGAGTTCTCACTCCTAGGTTTTTGACACAATATAGATCTATTATTAATGGATGTAGGAGAACAGTATATAAAGTGGCGATTTAGGGATAATGGTAGATCAAATTTGAGTAATATTAGAAGAACCGAGTAGAGAAGTGACGAGAGGGGTAAGGCTTCTAATATCACCAAAAAGAGAGGAGTAGGGGCATAAGTTCTTAGAGGGAAGGCAAGTTAAATCAAGTGCTTGAGCTTTAGATATATCAATTCACTATGTCTAAATTGACGAGTCATAGAATTTATTAGAAGGCATATGCTTTGTATGTTGTAAATGTACAATGGTCCAGATCACTTTATAATGACCCTGACCTATGCAAAGGGTTCTTTTTTGTAGGACATATTGATAGGTCCAGACCAATTGGAAGTAGTCCAGATTAGTTGTAGGTGATTTAGATCACTTGGAGCATAAAATTCCTATTTGGTCCACAAGTGTCCTAGCAGTCCGGATCAAGTCCAAGTGATCTAGTCTCTTATGTTTTTCAACTAGCCATTGAAGCATTTACTGCTTGGATGGATTTGGTGGTTATTGGGACAAACAACTAGATCTTAATGGAACTTATAAATAGAAGACCTTGGGCAGTTAAAGAGGGTTACAAGATCTTATTGATTGTTATCAAACACTTATTTAATTCTCTCAACGTTGTTTATGCATATTTTGCTTTATTTTGTAAGTAATAGAGAAAAAGTGTGGTGCAATTGAAGTATTAAGTTAACTTAAGATTTGTATCCATATGGACTTTATTTAGGAAAAATTGAATTAAAAATACATTGAATCTATAGGTTCAATCAGTTAAGTGACTTGATAAGATTTGTGGCTTGATTAAAGGGTTGATGACTAATGCTTTTTTTTTTTTTCAATTGGCTTTTCTATTGTTAGCAAAACTCATTACTCTAAGTGTGCAGTAATTGTGAATGTTGTGTTTTATGATAGGTTTCTTAAAACCATACTAATAGGAAACTTAGCTTAATAATTGCACGTTAGTCGTTGTCTAGTCGTTTCAATCCAATGAGTTGAAAATGCACTAGAATATAATTAAGAAGAGGCGGAGGAGCAGGGGGTGAATTAAGCGTATTAACTAAATTTGTCGATTTAATGAAATTTAATGCATATGAGCAAGTTAAGCAATAATGGCAAGAATAATACCAATGATAATATGCTAAAAATAAAAGAGATAAGGTTAGAGAAATTTGCTCTCGAATGTATAATACAGTTTCAACTGTCCTATACTCTCTATGGAATCAACTTGCTTCAAATTGAGGACTTCACACCACTTTATTAATCACGCAATGTTTTGCTCATTTAGAGCTAAACAGAAATTACACAACACACTACAAATATACTCACTAGAGTAATACTCTTTTACAAATTGCAAAACAAATCTCATAAGAGTTCTACTCAATTTTTCCCTCTCGAGAAATTGCAAGTTAATCAGCTAGAGATAATGATTTTCATTTACAAGAGTATGGGTGTGTCTAATAAATAATAATTGATGAAGAGAAAATAGTAGTCGCACAAAGTTTGATGAGTTTTTCCTTGCAATTAACACATACCAAACAACGAGTAACCTAAGTTGCCATTTGGATGCTTTCACCTAAGTTGCCATTAGGTGGATTCCACATGGAGATCTTGGCATCCCATCTTAATAAACTTGAGCATCCAATCGACACCTGAAAAAGAATGACTTAGTAAATGCAAGATGTCTGAATGTTATTCCTTGATATCCATACGCCACTTTGTTTTCATTATGATCAAAAGATTCTAATTTGGTGCAAAATTGTCAAGCATCCGGACACCATCTAGAAATCATGATTATTGGCTAGTGCTTGAATGCTATACTCTGTTTCCAAACTAGCATCCAGACGCTAGTTGTATTTTCAACTTAAGCAACATAAAACTTTCCTAGCTTTAACTGTTGGGTCCAATCAAGAATCTTAGTTTTGTTTTCATAGAAAACAACTTAAGCCTATGCGGTTCAACATGTGTGATACCTTTGGACTATTATGTTTCTAAAATCATCAGTACTTTCTCATTTGTATAATACTAAGATACTAGAGATATGCCAGCTATCAAATTTAATCTTAATAACTTAATCGGTTGCTTGTTGTATTAGAACTAAGTGCATGCATATGCAAGTTTGTGATTATGATTTGATGTATTAGGTTTGAGGTAGTTCACTTTATTAACTTTATAGGTTTTGATTATATATTGATGTGGCTTATGACAATGTTGGTTATGACATGAAGGATTATGGTGATGTTGTGGTTTAGGTTGGTACGAGTGATGATTGAAAATGCTCATAAATATTGTTTGCTCAGATGAATACTATTTATAACCATACAACTCACTCTGGAATAAGAGGATGTCATTTTTTGTTAACTAATCCTATACTTAAGTTTTCGTTTTTGTTAGGAAGCTATATGCCCATTATAATTTTAACATTTTCCATTCAAACTCTCATAGATATATGAAACCATGGTTTTATAGGAGGGCTGCTAATATATATATATATAATATATATATTTGCCTTTCTTGAAAAGGAAAGAGGAGGTAGAAGAACGCAAATTCAGCAATAGTTTTAGCTGTTCTTTAAGAGTGAAAACAAGAAGCAAAAGCCAAAATTACCATGTTATTCCAAAGTTAAAAAAAGAAGGAGCCATTACATTAGTGACAGGCAGGCAAAGGCAAAGGCCTTCAATCTCTTGGAAGGCTGTTGTTGTTGGTCAAAACTCAAAAGTTCAGCTCCGTGATTGGCGCCCAAGAAAACAGTTTCACGGATAATGGAATATTTCCCTTTCCTCATTAATTTAAATTTTTTATTTCGTATAATAGGGAGTAATTTGCTGGAATCATTGAGATGCTGGCTTTACTTGCTGAACCGATCCTAGATACCATCCTTAGGAGATTAGGATAAAAATATACTGAAAAATCCTGTTTTAACTTTTAAGCAAATTCCTAATGACAACTGCTGGTAGATTTAGATATCTTTTCCTTCTGAATATTTTTAATAAAATCAAATTAGTGTATTTCAAATCGTACATATACATATATCTATTACTATTTAAGACAAAGCTCTACTAGCGGTGTCTTTTATTATTTTTCCATTAATTGCTTTAAAATGAAACCGATTCTATTATTCAAGTATGTTTGGTGACTTAAATTTTACATTTATAGAGACCCATAATCTGGATAAAAAAACTAATATATAATTATTAAATTCATTTTTATTTAATAAAACATATGTGTGTGATTAATAGAAACATGTTCGAAATTATAAATTAAAAAAAAGGAAACAGATCAGTATCCCAACCCGGCCCACCCGCTATAAGGTAAAGATTTGGTTCAATTTTATTTTTTATATTTATTGAAACTGCAGGAATTCAGCTGAAAACCGTGATTGTCTGCCCTCGTACGGACACGATCTCTACAGTACCTCCCTCCGATCTTAAAACGGCGTTTGTTGACGTGGCATTAAGGTGTTATTACAATAAACCGTAGAAAAGGCATCGGATCGTAGTAATTAATAACGAATAACCAGAGGAGGATGCACGGTGCACGTGAGAGACAAGGAGAATGGGAACAAACTACAAAAATGGTCCTCTCCGTCCGTGGCAGTTAGGAAGGTGGTTAAAGCATTAGTCGGTGTGAATCAAAATAATTCTTGGTGTTTTTATTTTTTTCAGAGATCTTGTTAGTTTGTACAAAAAAAGTTGGTGAGGTCGTGATTAGGGTTTGGCAACTTTTTACCCGCTTTTGATTTAATCTTAATGAAAATATACGAAAACAACGATTTATTTTGAATACCTAATAAGTCTTTGGGAAATTCCATTAACAATATATTGTAAATATTATTGATTATGAAATTTAATTAATTCATTGCAATATATTTCTAACATTGCAAGAGCAAGACTATATGCTAGCAATTACTATGTTTATTTGGTGTAAGGATTACTTTATAAATTAAAAACTTTTTAATTTCTTCAATTTCAATTTTACTTTCAAATAAAAACACTTTCAAAATAAATCGGTGCCTTTGTTATAAATTAAATTATTGAATAAACGCTTGAAGGCATTTCATATGAAAATGAAACAAAATGGATCAATAGAAAATTATAGTGGTATTTTGAGAAAAGAAAACCAAAATGAATTGGATACTAGCAAGAAAAGAATAATAATTATATTTATGACTTAAATGCCTTAAAATAATATTAGATTTGTTGATGGTTTATTCCTGATAGTAGGCCCGCTCGACTATGGTCCTACATAAAAATATGGCTAGGCCCCTTCGATGTGTCTTATTAAGAATACAACCTAACACCTACCCCAAATTCCCATTTGGATGCGTCCACACCTCCTTTCCCTCAATATATACAACTCAATCGATCTTGACCTAGGACTCGTGGGGAGGTGGCTTCTCTCCCACGATCCTACTATTGCCTCCAATCGCCCATGCGCACCCACTATGCATCCCAACCACCCCACTCATGTACTACAAGTCATAACTGGTAGGTCAATTACAATTAAATAACTATTTACCTTTTTGGAAAGAGATAATATCACATTAAATTACTCTTAGTTACTTGATTCATGGATTTATCATGACTATTACTAACTTTAGCATCTGAGTGACCAAGGTGTACCCATGCCTAGCATGCCACTAACCCTTCTTCTATTTTGCAAACCCCCTCATTGGCTGTGAACCATGCCCATCTCCGCTACATTTAGTCTCGATCGGATTTAAGCAAGCGACAATACTATTTACCTTTGCTTTTAGTTTATCGCTTATTCTAAAACAAATTTAAATTATAAAATAAATCAATAACATAGTAGTTTGATATAATTTGGCTTAAGAGGTAATAAGATCCACACAAGATATTATATAGGGTTTCACCTCATATCTCTACCTTGTAAATGAAAACTTTTAAATGTTAAAGTTGTAATATATCTTATAACATGTGATACAGATTGGATTTGTATATTGATTGAAGGATTCTCTCAATTGGCCTCTTGCAATACTATATTTGAGTTTATGATTTTTAAGGTTTTGATGAATAACTAGATATAAAGGATATGAATAATCTAATTCTAGGATATGACACAGAAAAAGATCAAATTAGTCATTTTGAAATGGTGAAGGGTTTCAATCAATTACAAAGATTGAAAGAAAAGGAAAACTAGAGAAAACTCTCAATTGGATTTATTAAATCAAAGTCTAATGATCCTTTAAAGAATGCTTATATCACACAACTAGGATAAGGGTAAAATAATTTATCACTAAATTAATCCAATAACATAAAAATAAGAAAATAGCATGAAATCACATAACTAGCGGGCAAGCCGACAAGTTCATAGCTAGAGTTTATGAACACGAGAATGGCCTTAGCCTTGGGAATAGGCAAAGGCATGCCTAAATTTGATCTTCATTTATGGAAATTCTAGGTGGACATGGGCCTTAGGTATGACCACGTGCATCAGCATGACTATTAGAAAAACTTCAATTGCCTTTCCATAGAATCCATCATGCCTTTGGGCATGGGCATGTTCACAGGTGCATTTGTCACCACACCTTTAACCATGGGTAAAATAACACAAAATAACATAGGTAAAAATATAGGTGTGTTCTTAGGTGTGAATCTCTCCAAAGATGATATTTCTCTACTTTGAAAGCTTTATTTGACTTAATATCGTGAGTCGATCTTCTACACATCGGGTTGCGAATGAACTAAGCTACTTGCAAGTTATTTGAGCTGGACTCACTTTAGGCTCGAGTCAATTAATAAACAAGTCAAATTTAAGCTTAAAATAAAGCTTGTTTACCCAAATGAACTGAACTCAAACTTCAATTTATGTTCATGAGCCGACTTGTGAATATGCCATTTGGGCTTGTCGGCAAGCTCACAAGTAGACCCATTAACAAGTTCATAAATAAGCTCATTAGCATATTTATGTGTTTTACATTTATGATATATTATATAAATATATCATTAAATCAATAAAATCTAATTTATTTAATATATATGTTCATATATATTAATAAACTCTTATATTATTTTTATGTAAAAAAAAAAAAACTGAAAAATAGGCTATCTAAAGGAGTCAAACTCAAGCTTAAATTCCAGACTCGTAAAAGCTTGATAGATTTAATAAAAAGTTCGGCTCAACTCTAGCTTAATTGGTAAATGACCCAAGTTCAAGTTTAAAATAAAGTTTGTTTAGCTAAAAGTCGAACTTGAGTTTAAGCTCGATCAAAAGCTCATCTCAAGCTTGATTCTTCAAAAGCTCGGCTCAGCTCATTTGCAACCCTAACTATGCACAAATCAAATGATACCCATTGTCTCTTAGTCCCTATCATCACCCCAAGCTTAAGAAGATTTGTTCCATCAAATGAAAGTGTATCTCTAAATCAAAGATAAACATGCAAAACTAAAAAAAAGTTAAATAAAAATTTCTAGCTTAGCTAGGCTTATGAACTGTCTTTAATACTTGATTTGCATGCCCTTTCTAGAATGATAATTCCTAGAGCATTTTAGCATCAAATTTTGACACTCTTAACCATTCAATACCATATTCCATGCCCATAAATAAAAGCTTTCCAAAAAATTTATACCATTAATCATGAACTTGATCAACCAAAGTTTAATGAACGTAATGACAAGTATTCAATTGACACACTTCTTGTGGCCTCGATTAGTCTTAAATGCTTGTAATCTTGGAAGAAGCCAACATCACTAAAACTGAAATAATGCACATTTGTGATTGTCCATAAAAATTTTACCTCCTAAAATTTCCATATAGTCTCAATCTACTAAATATCTTGAACTCACTTACACCAACACTAATTGCAAGCAAAATATGATATCTACAAAAGTAACTATTAACATAGCCCCAGTAAGTAGCATCAAACATCTTTCAAGGGTTCATAGACACAATAGAACTACAATATCCTTCAACAGACAATCCCAACAATAGGTCAATAATATGAAAGGTAGTAATGTAGATACCTATAGTCACCAAGAGTTGGCAATAAGGGTGCTATGTCAAGTATTTAGATATCAATTTGCACTTCAAAATTATTCTCTTCATATGTCAAAGATGCAAAATGATCACTGATTTCCACTTGTACTACTAGTATCATTAAGAGCTTTGTCAAACTCTTCCTCACCTACAAAATTTTGTTCATGAGAATCTACAAGTGATTGCTAATCATTTGTCTCATCCACTATTTTTGCCTCACCCATCTCCTTTTTTGGAGGATTATCTCCAATAGCAATCCTAACTTGATCCAAACTCATAGGTATAATAATACTGACTTTTTTTCTTAATTATCTTAAAAGAATAGCAATAACATTGCATTGTAAGTTGCTCATTTATCACTTACCTAAAGATTGCCTAATAAGACATCAAAAATAGTAGTTGATGCTACATCACATGGAATTTCATAGGAATTGTAATTTATAAGAGAAATAGGCACTTAAACTTGTTTAGTGACATAAGTCAATTTCTCATTATCTCTCCACGAATATAATAAGGTTGTGGATAAGTTGTAATTGGCCATTTCAATTTGTCCACCATAGCTTTGGTTGCGATATTAACTCAACTACCATAATTAATAATGACAATGCAAATCATACCATTAATGTAGATTCTCAATTGGAATATATTCTCTACATTTTCATCACCAATAGCTGGATTAGCACTTATAGGAAATTATATTACCATAGGCCTTAGAATACCTTTCCATAAATCTCCTAGCTTACAAGGGTAGGAATTCAATGATTAATAAAATAATAGCCAATTCTCCACGACCATTGTAGCCCTAAACAAAATCTTAGTCTTGAAAAAGACACAAAGCCCTAAATCTCCTAGAATACCTACATAACCTCAAGCTTTGATTACCATTGTAACATATTTTCTCCCCCAAGCAATCTGTAACAAAGCCCTATATTGCCATTGCAACCTTTAGCTCCGGTACCAAGATGATAATGAATTGGATTTCGTATACTAATTAATCATAACGATTCTCTCAATTGTCATCTTGTAATAGTATAATTTTGAGTTTATGACATTTTAATGGATAACTAAAATTTAAGGAAATGAACGATATGTTTTTAGGATATGATGTACCAAGAAAAGGATTGAACAAGTTCTTTTAAGCAATTAATATGAAGCATGATTGATAAAAACAATGAAGGGTTTTAATCAATCACAGAGATCAAAAGAAAGGAAAATTAGAGAAAACTCTCCATTGTATTCGATGAATCAAAGTCCAAAGATCTTCTAAATAATGCTTAATAAATCTCTTTTATATCCCACAACTAAGCAAGAGTAAAATAATTAATCACTAAACTAATCTAATAAATTTTTTTTAAAAAAAGCATGAAATCATGTAACTAGCAGGCAAAGTCTTGGCTAGAGGGTCTGGGCAAGGGTGTGTCGAAATATGATATTCACTATGTGAATTCTGAGTGGATATGGCTGTTGGCATAGTCATGTGCATTGGTACAACCATAAAAAAAAAAAAAAAAAAAAAAAAAACTTCACTCCTTTCCATAGAATTCACTATGTCCTTGATGTGGATGTTCACGAGTGTGTCTGTCACCACAGCCTTGAGCATAGGCAAAAGAACATGGTAGGAAATATGGGCGTGTTCTTAGGTGTAAATCTCTCAAAAGACAATATTTCTCTTCTTTAAAGCCTTTATTTGTGTTAATAAATGAGTCAATCTTTTATGCACAAATCGAATGATACCCTTTGTCTCTTGATCCTTATCAACATGTTAAAAACACCTTATGATTTGTCTTATGTATAGCTTAAAAGGTTATAGGGAAAGTTATGTAAAATTTGGTTTATTATATTATTTATTTTATTATAATTTAGAGATACTACATTAGTATATTAAATACCTTCATCTCAAATATAATGTAGATATGTTCGAGTTGATTTTAACCCTACCTTGGTAATTATATTCAACAACTATTAAAATTATATTAAGACTAAAATTTTATAATGTTTTATTCTTGACTATTTACAAAAGTGGATCTAATCGGTTTATATTAGATTTAACTAGAATATGAATGAAGTGGGTGGTTATAAGGTACTTGATCCATCTAATCTATTAAAAATCTAATAAGCTTAAACCCTAGAAAGTTTTGAGGTGAACTCAGGCTTTATTTTGAAATCCTATATGATTTTGGGTTTCAGGTATGACCCGTTAGGAAAACTTTATCTTGCAAAATAATATAATAAGATTTACAAAATGAAAATATAGTTTTATAATTCTACAACTTACAATGGATAAATATCAGCGTATAAGATCAAATCCTTTATGATTTGTTCATTCCTCTATTATCCACTTGGCTATTTACTTCTCTTATTTTTTTTTGTTTTTTCTTCTGGCTAAATTCTTATCAAGACGAGTAAAAGGTATAATGATAAAAATCCCTATAGGGTTTTGATCAAGTTTTGAAAAACTTTGTAAGGTGTTAAGCAAGTTTGAGTTTTACATGATTCGTTTCGAACATTATATCCCTAAAAAATAATAATAACCTAAAATATTTTACACTTTCTATTTTAGAGCCTATGACCTATGTATATAGGTTATATATATTTTTATTTAGAACCTATGATTCATTTTTTTTTAGTTTTTTTTCCAGGATTTATCTTTTTATGGCAATTGCAGCAAAAAATGATGGAAGTTTAATTTTGAATCTTTATTTTTAATAATTTAGGACTATTAAAAAAAAAATCGTTAGATAAACAAAACTAACAAAAAAAAAAAAAATTGGGTTCTTCTAATGTAGTTTTTCCTCATCTTCTTATTATGTACAAGTTAAATTATTCGATGATAACTTGTGTTAAACTTTCCTTGTTTTTATTATTATTATTTTTGGCCGATTCCTTGTTTTTATTAATTTACCATAAATAAACATTTCCATCTTTCACTATAAAACAATCACACACGCATATATGTAATGTATAATAGGAACTAACTTTCTTGTACTTTAGAGAAGTTAATTGAACTAGAGATAAAACCAATGGAAAACAACCCATCGCCTAATCCGTCTAAACCCAAATTCCTAGAATAACCAAATTACCCAAAATTTGATTAACCGCGGCAAGTGACGCTGGCGTCTTGAAGCCGGGGGGCAGGAGCGTAGCCGTTAGATCCCAGACCCTGGTTTACGTTTCCCTCTCGTTTAGTATCATTCCTTGTTAACGGACGTTAATGACCAACCCACCATTGTTTAACTTAACGCCGTTTATTTTATTATTTCATGGCTCTACCGCTTCTATAAAAGCGTCCGTTATGTTGCATCACTTCTCCTAAGCACATACACACCCTCTTTCTCTCTCTCTCTCTCTCTGTCCTTCTCTCCCTCTCACTACTTCATTCCTTCTTCACCTTCTCCTCTGTATCTCCACTTAATATCATTTTCATTAGACAAAAAAGGTAACAGGATACAGAGTGAGAAGCTTTGTCCTCATCAATGGCGGTTTTGAGGAAATGGATCTGCGCGAGCACTGTTGTGATGATGGTGCTCCTCGTCGGAGCAATGGCCAGAGCCTCTCAGTCCAGGTATTTCGCCTCTGGCTCTACCTGCATTTCTTCATTCTCGTCGCTTTAGCTCTCATAACTCAACAAGAAAGTAGTTCTTTTTCACGAATCATCTTCTTTTCTCATCAATCTTCTTGTAAGCAGCTTCAAATTTTCAATTTCGCTATAAAATTTCAATCATTACGTATTAGGAGGTGACTCTCATGCTGTACACTAGTCATTTTCTCTGTTAGTGAAGAGAGGAATTGGTCTCCCTGTAACATGCAATATCAAATCCTGCCTTATGCTTATTAATTACGAAACTTAAGCAAGCTGCATTGTTCTTTTTCTTTTTTCTAGAATCAGAACGAGATACAGCTTTAGTTTTTTTTAAGCTTGATTTTAGGTAGAATTTAACATCCTGCTTGTTTATTAATTGCATTGAACGACTTCATTAATGTATTAGCTTCAGCTTCATTAATACTCTGATAGGACCACCTCTAGCTATAAATACTGATAAGTTAATAGAGAGAAAGAGCATAATAAAAAGGAATTTTTAGAAGCTCTAATGGCGGTTTTATTTTTTGTAGGATTGTGGAAGAAGAGAAGTTGCTGACTCGAAGACTCAACAATGGCTGCAAGGTGAAAAAGAAAAAAAAAATTAAATAAGAACTCAGTAACTAACTCACTTCACTTGTCTCGGTCTCGACTCAGTAATTAATACCTAACAAATCCTAAAAACGGACCTCCGACGGTGTTAAGAAATTCCAGTGCAACAGCACGATAACGATCCTGATCCTGACCAGAATTCTCATTTTGCTTTTTCAGTAGTATAATCTTTGACCGTCGATTTTGTCATTTTGTTGATTTTAAGCGTTGGATATTGAAGAAATGTAATCCTCGTTCATCCTCCAACTGTAACGGAAAACGATCTCACCCGTTGAGATCTGGATCTCTTCATCTGGACCGTTACTTCCGTTATTTTGAGATTCTTCGGATTCCTGTTGTTCTCCTAACTAATTCTCTCGAAATGCCACAAATACCCTCTTGAGTAGGGGTAGTTTATGTAATTCTCCAGATCTCGTCGACGTGTCGCGTTGAGTCGTGGTTTCTCTCTCTACCCTAAAAAGCTAAAAAGCTGAAGCTGTTTTTTTTTTTTTGGCCTTTTTTTTTAAATTCTCTCTCTCTCTCTCTCCAAAACCGCTTTTTAACTGTATTTCTAGTTAATTTTAGTGATTGGTTCTTTACTATATTGTAATGGGATAGGGCAGGAGTCGTCCTTGAGCAGTGCACTGGACTCCCAGTGCACGGTGCACAACGAAACAGCCTCTTCGCTATGTTGCCTTTTACGTCGTACTTTGGGGTTCTCACCGCCCATTCTTAATCGCTGACACGTGTCCATCTATTTTAATCTAATGTACTTGTAACTTGAAAAACTTTGTCCCACGGAAATTTTCTCGGGTTTAATGTACATGCTCGGTGTTATTAACAATGTGATTATAATAAAAACATTCTTTGATTGTGTTTTGACTTCCCACCGCTTTCTTAATTTTCTCTTTCAGCGTGGAGGAAGATGCTGACTCATTGAATGTGCATGCTGTGGACAATCCCGAGGAAATTGCTGCCATGGTTGAAATGTAAGTATACAGTTTGGTTCGAATTTCTCTCTCTCTTTTTTTTTTTGTTATAATAGTAGGTAATTAATTTTTCTAATATTGGTTGTCATTAATTTATTGGTAGTGTTTGGTTTGGTGGGTAGTTAAATGGAGGGGGGAATTTATGATAACCATATTTTAGATCTAAAGGGTTCTCGACTGTCTTAAATACAAATACAAACTATACGTGGAGTAACTGATCACCACCCCAGTATTGTTTCTTCTACCTTCTTTTCCTGGAGTGTCGGTTTTGTCCTTTAATTTATGTAAACATTATATAAAATATGTTTTGCATCATAAATAAAATAGTTAATTTAGTTTCTAATCATGTTAATCGATATCATATTCACATTTATTATATCGTGTTGCATCGGTTTTTCACTTTTTCTCTATATTCATGTTTCATTATTTGCATTATAGTGTCGTGTTAGGCATTGTCTATTCTAAATTTGTCAACAGCGTCGCGCTTTTTTGTCATCTACCGCTTGCGTGTGTATTAGATTTAGATCCGAGTTTCCTGGTCACAAATTGTTTTCATCAGCCTTGCCGGGTCTGCATGAAAGAAACCGTAAATTTTTAGCTCCGTATTCCAGTTGCTTATGCGGTATCACCACTTCTTTTTTCCTTCATTAGGAGGTTATCGATTTGGACATCCATTATATAAATGCATTTTGGATCCGCCATTGAATTAAATTAGGCTTTTTCGCCAGAACCGGTTTCCAATGTCTAGTCAAACGGTTCAGCACATCATGCTAGTAAAGGTCTACTTTGTGAAAGCACCCACGTGACTCTGCTTTTAAGTCCTAGAGAATCCTTTTCCTCTCTGATTTGTAACTGGCCAATAAAAGAGGAGATTGCCCTATTTGTTCTTCTTTTCAAAACGTTTGAAAGCGACATGGAAGGGCATCAATTCCTTGATTTTTGGTCTAATAACATGCCAATTTATCTGTTTAGAAACACCATCATTGTTCACCATTGAAGCTAGAGAAAAAGTCCGAATAGGTTAATCAATTCCACTATAAATGTAATAAGTAAATTTTTGAAAGACTAATTTAAGTTGTATTTAAAGCTGTTACTAAGCAAAAGCATTGTATTTGATTGGAAAAAAAAAAATTGCAAAAGCACTGTATTTGGACGTTACAACTATAGCGCAGGCCATGGCCCATGGGCCATGCGTTCGAAGATGGCCCATGTCAGAGATGCGGATCCACCTCGTTTTTGGTTCGGCTCTGAAACCAAGCCAGCTAAATTGTATCTGTTGTACTACAAGTGTACTATAGTTACATATGTTGACAAATCGCTCTCGTTATTTGTCGTAACATGTGTGCTTGATAGATCATTGGACATTTTTCTGGCCGTCGGCGTAAAAGAGTAGGAATTTTACCCTCCACCGACACCTCTAGATGCATGCATTGTAGCCTTCCACTGTGCAACTTTCCCCCAACCCAAACCCAATCAGTGAAACTCTGATATTTACGCCAGTTTCCCAGCTAACACATGAACTTGCGTTGGTAGTTGCTCTTGTCTTACAGAAACAAGGAATCTACGAACCTGAGTGAATGGTATAATCATATATATAACATGTAACCAAAATTATATTAAATCACGAACCAGTCTGATGCTTCCGTTGATTTACTGCTAAAAACAGTCGAATTAATAATTTAAAGTATGGGACTTGTTTCTACAGGAGCATCCAAAACAGCACGGAGAGGAGGAAATTGGGATTTTTCTCTTGTGGAACTGGGAACCCCATTGATGACTGCTGGCGCTGCGACCCAAACTGGCATAAAAACCGCAAGCGCCTGGCAGACTGTGGCATTGGCTTTGGCCGCAATGCTATTGGAGGCCGAGATGGTCGCTTCTATGTTGTCACTGACCACAGGATGATGACCCAGTTAACCCAAGGCCTGGTACTTTGCGCCATGCTGCCATTCAGGACCAGCCACTCTGGATTGTGTTCAAGCGTGACATGGTGATACAACTGAAACAAGAGCTGATAGTGAACAGCTTTAAGACCATTGATGGGCGTGGAGCCAATGTGCACATTGCTAATGGAGGGTGTATCACAATTCAATTCGTCACAAATGTGATCATCCATGGTCTCCACATTCATGATTGCAAGCCTACCGGTAATGCTATGGTAAGAAGCTCGCCGTCTCACTTTGGGTGGAGGACCATGGCTGACGGTGACGCCGTATCCATTTTTGGATCAAGTCACATCTGGGTGGATCACAATTCCCTCTCTCATTGCGCTGATGGCCTTGTAGATGCAGTCATGGGCTCGACTGCCATTACCATTTCCAACAACCACATGACCCATCATAATGAGGTGCAATTCACAGTCTGTCTTTCTCTCGCAAGCGAAATAAAAAAATTTTGTGTCTTCAAATATTCAGATAGTTACATACCATGAAAATAATATCTTGTTATTTTAAATAATGAATATACAGGTGATGCTACTGGGCCATAGTGATTCGTACACAAGGGACAAGCAGATGCAAGTGACTATTGCTTACAATCATTTTGGAGAGGACTTATCCAGAGAATGCCAAGGTAAATCTTAATTTTACTTACGCCTCTTCGTATTCTTTTCTCCTGCATTTTTACTACAAAGTCATTTAACTGACGCCCTGATGTCATTAACTAATGATTGCGATGGTTCTGCTAATTCACGGGCTTAAACTGTCGTCCGTCGAAATCAACAGTGATGAATCATAATTACTATAGGTGAACTTGTTCAATTGCTCTAATTCCTACCTTACATGGTTGATTTTTCCTGACATGGAGCTTTTCAATTGTAATTAATATACAGATGTAGGCACGGTTATTTCCACGTGGTGAACAATGACTACACTCACTGGGAAATGTATGCGATTGGTGGAAGTGCCAACCCCACCATCAACAGCCAGGGCAACAGATATGCTGCACCAGCCAACCCCTTTGCTAAGGAGGTATTAACAAGGAATATGTTAATTACGAACACACGTCTCATACTGATTCCAGTGCACAAATTGAAAGCTGATTTAAATGCTGTTATCTGGCAGGTGACCAAAAGATTGACACTGCTGAAGGCCAATGGAAGGGTTGGAACTGGAGGTCTGAAGGAGACCTCCTCCTAAACGGTGCCTACTTCACCCCATCTGGAGCAGGGGCCTCAGCTAACTATGCCCTGCTTCAAGTCTCGGTGCCAAGTCCTCTTCCATGGTTGGGTCAATGACATCAAATGCTGGTGCTCTGGGCCGCCGTGGCCGGCAATGCTAGCCCCTGTTATCTCAACCCAACTAAGAGGAGGCCCATTTTTACGCTTTTCTTTGCTTGATATCATTCTTATTAACAAAAAACCACCTCCTTATCTTCACTGTCCTATATCCCATATGCATACCATTCTATCATTGTTTTGTTACTTCCAAAATATATTGGCAAGTGTACAAATTATACACATTGTCATTATATATCCTTATTCATCACCCATCCCTATCCTCCATTTTCTCGTGTCCAGATTCGTCTTATCTCTTTCCAACCTCGGCCTGCTTCCATTGAAAAACCCCAAACTCCATGTCACGGGCAGGTGCGGAAGCGTTGTTGTTTTTCTTTGTTATTTTATATCTTTGGGTCATTCTCATCCTCATTATCGTCCCCTTTTCTTAACAGTGTCACAAGTCAGTCCCCAGTGCCATCAGTGTCTCTCACCATCACTTTCATTCCCATAGTCCTCATTCGTCATTTTGGTTTTATAGGATCTGGATGATTTTTGTGATTATTTTCCTTTTTAATTTTCTCACCCTTGTTTTCTTTTTCTTTTTTTTTTTTTTTTTTTGTTTTTGTTGTCTAGTTATACAAGCAATAGTAATGAATGTCAAACTTGAGCTGTCCCAAGACTTTTGTTACAGATGATGATGCATAGTAATAGCAATGATTTTCGTTCTTTGGCTTTAACTTTTTTCTTATACATGCTTTAGTTTTTGCTTTGGCAATAGAAGCCGAGTCGTCTTCTCTTCTTTTTGCACTTTTGGATGTGGAATCGTGCATGTTTCCATTATATTACTCATGCTGTCCCCTGTTTATTTATTCTTTACCGGCAGTTGTAATTCATGCATGTGCAGACGCTGTGACCCACATAAGCCCTCATCATTATCTAACTAACCGGCAAGTCTGCATCATTGCTCTTTCAACCACAACAAAAGAAAAAGTTCTTTTGAGTAGTTTTTCTGAATTTACATTTCAACCACTTAAATCAGTAATGTCAAAACGAGAATGCCCACGAAACTTTTGGATGTAACGATTGCTATGATCTGGTTTCGGTTCTCTTTTAGATGTTTCGATTTACCATCAACCGTGGTCATGTTTCGGCAAGAATTGAACTATAGTTAACCGCGGGGTCATGTACACTGAAATCTACCAAAATCGAAGCAGCTGAAATCAAACTGGTTGATCATATTTCAAATCAATGAAATTAATAGGAAGTTCACAATATTCTTGGCTTGGAAGTTAACAAACCGCTCCATTATATTTGGAATCAAGACATTAATTCATATAGTTACCCCACACCACTTGGCTATCAACAAATTAAACCCTTTTTTTTTTTCCTTATATACGTATATTTTTTCAATCAACCTTTCCAATTGTGTTATCAAGTGGGTATGATTTGGTTGGCTTGCCTTTTCATAGTAAAAAAATGATTGCAATAAATGAAATATCTATATTATTTTAAGGGGTAAAACACATGTCTACAGATCTTTAAAAAAAAATTACCTAAATACAGAAAAGATGACATTAATCATAAAAGTACCAATGCTTAATCGTATGTTGATCATGCAATATAAAAGTTTACAAAATAATCATTATTTGAATATGCGGTTCAGCCAAAAGTTACATGGTGTTGAATTGCATCTTCAAAGGGCGATTCACTTTAGATTCACTATTGTTTAAAGTGAATTGAATGTGTAAAATGCAATTCACTAATATTTGTATATGAATCACATCTATAAGATGCAATCCATGTGTTAATTTGTGAATTATTTGTTGAAAATGCGATCGGTATTTTGATAATTAATTTTATTTCATTAGTATTTGTGTAATTTTTTTTTCTGAGAGATCCGTAATTGTACAATTTTTGCCTGTTTTATGTCATACAAATAAATGATAAATATTACAACATACATTGTATGCAAACAACATATGTTTGCTTCTAAATTTAGGAAAAATTAAAAAAAAAAAAGAAAGAAAGTAGTATAAACATTGCATATACAAAGAAGGCATGATTACTTAATAACACAAATAGTAAATATGCTTATGAAAGAGCTGATACAATTATAATAAAAAATTAGCAATATCCTCGTAAGTAGACCATATTTTATATAAATAAAAGTTTACATAATATAAGCAACACACACTTTCTATGTTACAATTATCCACAAGTAGTGGATCGTCCTCTGTTTACATTCAAGTATAATCACCACTAAATAGCAAAAGTGAGAATATTTAATAGGATGTGAATGGAATGTAATCGCATGTCAGTAGAGGATGAGATGAGAAACTAGAAAACGTTGATCTTTTACATCAGGATGCTTTGATCTTATATTTGCTACAGCATGTGGAAATTGGGTCCATTGTACCATGTGAGGAGTTCCTCTCCCACAGGACATGCCAACTAGCATTTGCATTATTATCCACTACATGTATTCTGCATGGAAAGACTGATGATATGTGTACAATAAATTATGCCCTCAATGGACCTGCCACTCCATTTCATGAGGAAACCCCCCCTTTCAGCCCCCACTCTTTATGCAAAACGAACATCCATGCACATGAAGTAGACGCAATAATATGAATGAAACGTCCTATGTCAATTCATTGTCTTCCTCTCTGGCTTTTGTCCCACATAATAGACAACATACATATAATATATATATATATATGTATATTTAATTTTAATTCTCATGGTAAAACATTGCTTGCCTTTTGCTGCCGTGAATTTTCCTATTACCCTAAATAGGATATGGTACAACTCCTACGTTTCTATATGTATTATGATAATGATTTAAGTTTATCAAAATTTGAGGTTGAATGTACTTGGTTGTAGATAATAACTAAGCCAATAGTTTTGTAGTCTAGTGATACTTCTCTTGATCTCTTATATGAGAGATATCGGGTTCAACTCTCTTTCTATTGCAAAAGAAAAAATAAATAAATAACTAGATGAATGATAGCTTGGAATGGTGTTGCTTTGATAATGATAATTGTGAGGCATGTTATCTAGGTTATTTGGAGCAAAGTGCATCACTGAAGTTTTCTAAAGCAAAGTGCTACATAGTGTGAACTTCTCTTGACCTTGTTCATACTATAGCTAGAATTCTTTTATGTCTAGAGTAGTCTTGGGTATAATGTTTAACACATGTCTACCATTGTTATAATAAATAATTATCAAAATACATATGGATGAAATTAATTACCAATACATTACAAAATCATGTTTGTAAATTGGGATATAGGTAATTTGTGTGTTATTATTTTATTAGTAGGTGTTACTGTATTGCGTTGTAGTATGCAATTTGCACTGCGTATTCTTATATCGCATATTTTTCTTGCGATGTCATATGTCCCGTTTATAAAACGTAATTTTACAACTGTATTGATAATTAATGTTATTGAAATCTTATTTAAGTAATTAATTTTAATTAGGATTGTAGAAAAACAAGGAAACCCTAATTAGAATGTCAATTCTTATTGTGGGAAGATTGAATGCAGATTGGACTATTGTGTATTTTGGCATTGCAATTTAGAGAACGGACACACACTCACAAAGAAAAGAACATAGGGAAAAAAATCAAAGTGCAACAAAGCGTAATACAAGGGATCTGTAGATAGGTGATCTATAATCTTTAATCAAACCATTGCATTAAGAACAATACATTAAGGCGTATTACGTTAAAGCATACAAAACATTGTTTATTATAAAATTCTAGTTATTGCAAATGTCTTATTAGAGATTTAGTATTACGTATAGTTCCATAAATCATTTGGAATAGAATTGAATGGAATGAATCCTGTGATGATAAATTCATTTCTTCATTTAGAAAAATACAAGCTACCATTTTCAACTTTGGGAGAAACACATGATGTTACTGATTTTAAAGGTAAATAATATGTTATTTTGGAGATGAGTTCAACTAGATCCCTTAATGTGATGGTTATGTTTTTTAAAGCTATAAAAAGATAAAAGAGCACTTCAAGAGTTTTGGTAATTATTTCTTGTTTAGCTATCAAATTAAAAAAAAATTACATAAATACAAGTTGAACAAAAAATATTCCACAAATACCAACTTTACGTTGTATGTTGGATATGCAATGTATGTGTAGTGGTTGTGTATTGCATTTGGAAATGCAATATGTGTGTAGCAGTAGTGTATTGCATTTTTACTGTGTGATACATGTTGAAACCTATATTGTAAGTCTAACATGTGGTCTAAGATAAGTTTGCTCAAGTATATCACTATATCACATGATCAAAATGTGATGAATATGTAAATCTATGCATCGTATTTTCTAAATGTGATACATCATTGGTATTAGAATTTTTTTTCTTTAATTTGTACTGATAATTTTTTTTTTAAATAGTAGACATGTGTTTATTACGGGTTTCGGATACTATTATTAACTTATGGTATCCTTACCATTTGCTGTTAAAATCAAAACTAAGTGGCCTTCTAGAAAAAGGTTAGGTAAACCATGATCTCTTGGTAGTTACTCAGCTAACAAAAATTAGCTACGAATTGAACCCAACCCAAAATCCGGAGTAAGTATCGACCAAATTCAATTAAGGGACATCTTTTAACCCACAAGTAAAGTATCTTTTGACAACTTTAAATACGGAGAAAAGAAAATAAAAAGGTACCCTAAAGTCCCTTTCTATTTAGTATCTCTTCTAAATGGTTGGTAGAGGATATTAGAACAGAACATAAAAGCTGGCGTTGTGGCAACTGGATTGAAAGGGGTGTGTGTACTGTGTGGTTGCTTAATTCATCCATAAGACCCACCATTTCTTCTTCTAGCTTTTAGGGTTTACGCGTGTCCTTTTGAGAAACTTCTTGCACCAAACACACCCAAAGACCCGCTGATTGCGCAGCGCAGGTCAGATTAAAAGGCACGAAACCGAGTAATTGTAGCTCGTTTAGGTCTTGGGTAAAAGCTAAGTATGGTGCCATACACCGATTTTGAAAAGAAAATAGCGGAAGATGTATGTGTAAAATACCTTTACATAATATGTTAATGTATGTGCGTTGAACATGAACTTGACGGGTGCAATAGTTTGTCAAGCTCAAAAAATGAAGTAATCATATGACTTGACTCCATTTGAATCTTGAATTATTTTTTTCCTTTTAATTTTCTGAAATTTAAATTTAATGATTAAAAATCTATGTCTGAAATCGAATGCAGCCCTTTTTTAACTTTTTATCCATTTTCGTATTTAATTCAAACGGAATTAAATTCTTCAATTATCTTATGAGACCATTATAACACCATATTAGTTTGGTGTAATTACAAAATCATCACACATGATAGCATCTCAACTGGATAAATATAGGTAATTTAAAAAAAAAAAAGTGAATTTAGAGGATATATTTCTATTTGCCAACTGGGTAGAAATGTCAAAGTTTTAAAACATAATTGGTTCATATATACGAAATTTGGTTAGTTTGGAGGATTTAAATAGATTACTAGATGTTGGGCTAAGTTGGCAACAATTTTAACTTAATTCTTTAGGCTAGCGACTAACTTAGGTGGTGAAGTCCAGGACGTAAAATGTAGCGACGGTTTGAAATAAATTCCCTCTTAGTCATTTGCTAGCTGGTTCATGTACTTAGAGAAATCCATAGGCTTGGAGTTAAGTAAAATTCATGGAAAGTACACAAAAAAGAGGGCTCATGTCGGCTATTTATTTATCATCAATGCAATCCATTTGGCATCGTCTATGGCCAGTCTTTAGAGAAACAATGCTATGACGTCAAGTTTTTGCTCTGATCTCCCAGAATCAAATGAGGTATAGACATACAGCAAGCTACTTCTACTAGCCGGGTTGATGCTCTAAATTCAAGATTTGGGCTTTTGAGATTGTTTGCTTCCTTTCCTTTCTTTTTCTTCAGGTCATTAATTTCCATTTATTCCTCTAAAGTCATATGAAGCACATCTCATTCCACATGCATATGATACAATCGATACTAATTACTTCCTTCCACTTATTTTTAGAAATTTTCAATGGTTAATATTACTAATAGTACCTGAACTTTAATAAAGTATACAATAGATATCTGAATTTTGAAATTAATAAATTTAATATCTAAAGGAACTTTTTACACACTCCTACAATATCTCTGTAGTACTAAATTGAACAATTTCAAAGTTTTTTACGTACCAAATTAATCAATTTTAAAATTCGGATCTAAATTAATGAATTTTAAAATTAATATATTTAATTACATATTTTACCAAAATATAGATATGGTTTGTGACATTATTTCAATTATCAATGGTTTCGAGTATTTTGATCAGAATCAAATATAAATACAAATATAGATGAAAAATAGATCATCCAAATAGACCCTAAATTTATCATGTGATGTGTGGTTGTGTATGATGCATATGCTAATGGAGTAAATTACACCCGAACGTCCCAAAATTTGGAGATAAGTTCATTTAAGGTTATGATGTTTCGAGTAATTAAAAAGAGGTCTCGATTTTTAAGAGTAAGTTCATTTAGTATCCCAACATTTGAAGAAATGGGTCAATTTGAGTCCCAAAAGATACGTGTCAATAGAAGAAAAATTTGCTAAGTTTTGATTAAATATTCTTTCCTATTGACACGTGTCTTGAAGACCCATATTGACTAACTTCTTCACACATTAGAATCTTAAATGAACTTACTTCTAAATGTTGGGACCTCTTTTTAACTACGTTAGGACCTTAAATGAACTTACCCACAAACGTTGGAATCTTCTGACGTAATTCACCTTATGGTAATATAACGTAGTTCATTGTTTTATCATATTGGGTTTGGTGAATGGCTCAGCTTGCTTGAATTCATGCACCCTATGCTATTGAGACCTCGGGATGGAATCGGTGATTTGGTCCGGCTTGACCCTGCTATACGAGTCATAACCTGTTAATGGACTTGATGGATTGTTGAGTTTAGGCTGTTTTAGGCCTTTGACTCCGGTGACCAACCGTGTTAGCCAGGTTCATCCAAAAAAAAAGAAAAAAGGAAAAAGGAAAAGTGGCAAAAACATATATAGAAAAAGGATATATAAACTATTTTTCATGTGAAATATAAAGATTTATAAGTGGGGAAATTTTATGGTTCGATCATTTTTTTAATGGAAGCAGTCTCGTTAGTTATTTGATGAGTAAGATTCATATCTAATCGTGATCGTATCATTAAAAGACTTCATATAGTGCTTAATAGAGTTATTTTAATAGTTAGATGATTTACTAAATGGTGGAGGAGACCATAAAAGTTCCTTTTAAGTGGTGTTTTGAGCTAAAATTTGGTAACTATTATTAAGGTTGTAAATGAGTTGAGTCGAGTCGAGTTGATGTAGTACCAAGCTTGAACTCGACTCTAAAACTTAAAACTTAAACTCAACTCGATTGAGCATTGATTTTTAAGCTCGAACTTGACTCAATTTTGTAATATAAAAATAAATAATTTATAATGAAGGGAAAATGTGTCATTTGTTGATTAATAAGTTGTTTATAGTCCACTATAATATATACATTTCTATTATGTCAAATGGCAGACCAATGATTGAGGACAAGAAGACACTGTTGTACACAGCCTTGTAGGCCGCCGGCCTTAGATCTTATGCTGCCAGCGTTGGTGCCGACCATCTTCATCTCAGATTCATCTTTTGAGTTTTAAGCCTCTAACATAAATTATATAAGCTGCGGCCTATGTTTCTACCATACCAGCCTTTGTGTTAGCCTTATACATGGAATTTTAAGGTTTTCCCATATTCTATAAAGCCCTAGCCTCATTCCTTCCTCTCTAAAACCTCTCTCAAGCTTTTAGAAACCCTAAGAGCTCTATCAAGCTATGACCTTTTTCAAGGAGGACCAAGATTTAAGAAATAAGTAAGTTTGATGTTTTCAATCCTTTAGTGATCTAAAAGAGTCATATTTTTTGAATGTTCTTATTGATATTGAAGAGAATCCAATTCTTAGAGAAATTTTGAAGAAACCAAAATTTTGGTGATTGGAGATTTCTGTGATTTTACAATCAAGGAGGAAGATATGTATGAAGCTAGGGTAGTTGTAGTTTCTTTTTAGTTTAGGGTTTTGATGATTGTAGAATTATGTTTGTCTTGTGAAAATAAGTTGTAAATGAGTATTTGATTTTGATCAAGTATTTTTGGTGAAGATTAGGGTTTCTGTTCCAAAAGTTATTTCAGATATGACTTTACCTTGCTTATTGTTTGTGATTGTAGGCTTAGTATTTGTAAATTGACATAATACTATCCAGATTTAATTAAATTTATGCTTGTCTTGGGCTGGCTCTAGTAGATCGGTAGTACCATGTTACTAATACGATGCCTTGATAATCTATATGTGGTGTTGTTCGAATGGAGTTATGCACACAGATGATTCGGTAGTTTAGAAGTGGTACGAGTACGATACCTAGGGTGTGTAGGGAGTATCTAACACCAATATATATATTACTTCAGGTTTAGGACTAATTCAAATGGTTATAAACTTTGTTGTTTTACCTGGCTAATCAAAGATAATAACCTATGGTTGGTGCATATGTTAGTAGGTTGCATGTGAAATTTGTATGACGCTTGTTCATGCACATATATTTGTGGTTTGATGTACTGGGCATTTGTGCTCACCTTTTTATTTTTTAGGAACAGGTGATGATCTATAGATTCGATCTATCTGGATATGATGATTATGTGGATTATGGAGAGGATGATAGTGGAGTGACTTTCCTACTATTTTTAGACAATTTAGATATGAGAAAACCAGAGTTAAAGATTGTTATCAAATTTTTAAGTTTTATGAGTTTGAACTTTTTAGAAGGCGTTTTATTTTGATGTTTTAAGTTCAATAAAATTGGCGTTTTGGTTTATGTTAACTAAGTTGCTCAGAAATTTTGTTATTATTACAATGTTTTTAAAAAGGTACCCTTATATGTGAGATATTGATGTTATATGATTTATCTTTATGGATTAGTGGATAATAGTTTAGTCTTAGCGTGTCTCTATCTAGTGGGGACACGTGACGGGCCAATAACGCCTTCGGTTTAGGGCATTATAGATTTAATACTCGATAAACTCGAACTTGACTTGATAAGCTCGATTACTCCTTTAAATATTGATTTAATTATGAAAAGTATTATAAACTCTTGACTCTACTCGATTTAATACTCAATTAAGCTTGATTAAGCTTGCAAGCTTTCGAGTCAAGTATTTTAAAGCTCGAACTCGAACTCAAACTCAAACTCGGTAGTACTCGAGCTACTCAGCACTTGAACTCGAGCTTGACTAGATTGTAAGCAAGTCAAATTTAAGCATTTGTTGAATCGAACTCAAGTAACTCAAAGTTGTCTCGACTCACTTACATCCCTAATTATTACTTTATATATTTATTTTTTTTATGAAGCATTTATTTCTCATTCTTTTATTTTAAACTTTTTTTTTCATAATTACAATGACTCGTCACATTAAACTCATTCATTACAAAACGTTTAAGTACTCTTAAATTATTATTTTTTTATTAATACACCATAAATGATTATTGATTTATATGACACATATTACAAATGTTTTAGACTATCACACAAACTATTCATAATTAATATTAATCATGTGTCTTGGTTTATTATCTTTTCCTTTTTCATTTTTTTTAGAGAATTATTGTTGTGAAAAATGAATGTGGATTATTGAATGATGTTCAAAATCATTTTTAGTAATGTTAATGGAATAATCGTAAAAAATATCATAAAAAGAAACCATAAAATATTTATATTTATATCAATTTATTCCTTTTGCTCCACTTGCAATTTTCTATTTAATGTATTGATCTTATATTTTATAAATTGATAAGTAAATTTAAATTAATAAATAGGTTATAATGAAAAGATAAAATACTTACTCTTGTAACCTCTTATTAACTCTATCAAGTATCCTTAATCATATCTAAATAGACAGTTCAATCCTTTTAAGTTTTAAAAATTGTTGTAAGTATAATCATTAAATAGATCTGCAAAGGTTTCACTTTGATAGATGGCCTTTAAGTCCAGTAATGACTTGAGCTTAAAACTTTGGATTAAATGACATTGCTCAGAGGATTAAGTCCATGAATTTGGCATGAATAAAAAATATTTGGCAAGGTGGAGTAGAATAAGGACCACGAGATTGGTCATTTTACTCTTCCTTTCTCAAGAAAGCTTATACAGTTAAAAACAGATTTTTGATAGGCTTGGACTCAAAACCAGTCCTTTGAAGGATCTATCATCAAGACGACTTATTAAAGTCATGGATCGTTAGTGTGATCGATGGATGTCATTGATAGCCATACTCTATAAATACTCAAAACTCTCTTTATTTAACAGATTTAGAAGTTGAGACAAATAATGTCGTTTTGTAAAATTGCTTTCACAAAAGATTAAATAGATCTTAGAGTGGAGAATATTTTGTTTCTCTTTAAGAACTATAGGATTAATATTCCATAACTTCTTTACCTGTTAGTATATTACTAGTATGTTGAGCTCTTTGAGGATTGTCAATTTTTTATTTTATTTATCTTTTTATTCTTAGTTATATCTTAAGTGTGCTTCTATGTTATACTTCTAAAACCATGTATAATGGAAGATGTATAGTATATGCATATGCATATGCATATGATCACTACAAGTAGTTTTACCCTTATAAAGAAAAATTTATTTATATAATAAGATGCAATATAATTATAAATCTGCCTCCCTCCTTTCTTTCCAACCCAATAATATAAATCGCATTCATGCCTGCTCTGACATGACCAACAAACCAATTATTAGTGCTTGCACGGATAACCGAGATGTCGGATGCAAGTGCTTTTCGTTTTTGATATGGATTTTCAACGAGGGTTTGGAAACTTGAGATGAGGTGGTTGCACTAAGCGTAACACTTAGAAAATGGTTCAGATATTCAGGTGAACGGCCGATCATCATTGGTCAAAGACAAGTTGAGAAATCATCATGAAACAACTTAATGGTTGGTGTGACGTAGGAAATATAGTGCATGTGTAAGGAACAATGGTAATAGGAGAATAGCTTTCACGTTTTCAAATTTAGTGTCCAAACTTATTATTATTATTATTATTTGGATGCTCGAGTTTTAAGTAAGACAAATGGGCTCCTCAACGTTAAATCCTTCTCCCCGTTACTTTTTATGAGATAAATTATATTAAAATATATCAATGTTTGGGGATAAGTTCATTTAAAGTATTAAAGTTTTATATCATTCAAAAAAGAAATCAAAGTATGAAGAAAAATTTATTTAAGGTATTGACATTCCAACTATTTAAAAAAAAATGTATCAATGTTTCATAATGTGAAACAAATAAGGTATTAATAATTGAACATTAATGAAAATTTAAGAAACTTAATTAAAAACTAAATGATATTTTGATACCTTACATGACTATTGTAAAATACTTCATTTGATTCACTTTATGAAACGTTAATAACTTAAATGAATGGGACTACTAACGTCTCGTTGATGGACAATTTAATCAATATCTAACCATTAAAATAAATATAGTAATTAAAATATTAACTATTTTAATAATTTGATCAATGTTGCATATGGTATAAGCTGTTGGATAGTGATAGGACTGATCCTATCAAAATTAATGATGAAACCATAGAATTTTCCTAAATGAATGTACTTTCAAATGTTGATACTTTTTAGTGTAATTTACCCATTTTTTATACCAAAACTTTTAACTTTTTTTTTATTGATATGTCAACATTTTAAATATAACTATTAAGTGCCTTTTTTACAATAAATGTCATTACACACAAGAAACATTTAATAAAGTAGTAGTAAAAGATAGTTATAAATAAAAAAAGGAATAATAATACAAAAAATAGGCATGCATGATTTTGTATACAATGTTTGATTTTGTAAGTTTCATCTTTCCCAAAAAATTTTGGCTATACTATAGTTTGCAAACAACACTAGAGTAGCATCTCCAAATTAGTTACTCTAAATAAAATTTTTAATTAAATACTTTGTCTCTAGTTACTTTCTTTCTTTTTAGGAGAAACTAATTTCAAGGTAGCTCCTATGATCATCTGTCAGCCTAGATTAGTTGTTTTAAAAATCATTACATCTTTTATTTTATTTTTTTAGGATAAATTATACCAAAAGATCACAACGTTTGAGTATAAGTTCATTTTAGATCATAACATTTTGAAAAGTTTAGAAAAGCCACAACGTTTAGTTAGTAAGTTCATTTTAGGTCACAAGGTATTTTAGTGATTTAAAAGAGAGGTTACAACATTTAGAGAAGTGGGTCTATTGAGATCACTATTATCACGTATCAATAGGAAAAATATTTAATTAAAACTTTCTTTTATGGTCTCATTGACATGTATTAATGAGCGAAATATTTATTAAATCTCAAAAGATACTTTTCCAAACGTCGTAATCTTTTTTGAACTTTTTGAAATGTTGTGATCTAAAATGAACTTATTTCCAAACATTGTGATCCTCCAGTGTAATTTACTCTTTTTTTTACACATATAAAAATGAATCCATAGTACATAGGTTGATTTTTTTATATGAAGACTTTAAGACTTTTTTTCTTATGCATTTATACAAATGGAAAATGCTCAGCAGTAGCAATAATAATAATATAATGCATTGGGGTGCTTGATCATGGATCACCATGACCAAATTGTGACAAGTGTTTTTGCTACTTTGGTACCTTTGCTTGACATTTTCTTAAGGTTTCAAAAAAAAAAGGATATTGGTCCACATCTGGTTTTGTAAAATAAGTATGGCATTTGGTCAAATCTCCCATAGAAGTAGTGGAAAAATCTCAACATTTTTGTATCTTGAATTACAGCACAACATCATTAATTTTGATAAAATAAAATAGTATTAGGACTGAAACTAATAACACTTTTTTATCACCACTTTACAATCACCTCACTATTACCGATTCCATCATCATCACCATCCCCATCACTACCATCCTAATCATACTATTATTACTGCCACCACCACATTTTTGATACGACAAAAAAATCATGTCACCATTCACTGCTGCCATGTTATACAATTCACATGTGGTCAGCAGTGTTGATGAAATTGTGGTAGTAGTATTGATATAATAGCAATAGTACAAGCACTTGTGGTAGTGTTAAAGACAATGTAGAACAAAAAATGCAATTAAAATAAATACATGATAATATAAATATATATTGCCAACATGATCACTCTAATGTATGTGTATCAATAACAACATACTATACTGTAGAAATTATTTTGTACTATACTTCTTATACCGTTGCATTCTTTTCCTTATTTTTTTTACTAAACTAATAGCTAAACACTAATTTGGGGATGAGATCGAATTGGGTCAATTACAGTAGAAGGAATTACATTTAAAATAAAATTCATTTGGTGTTAATGTTTTGAGAGGTTAAAAAGAGTAATCAATATTTTGTAAAGTGAGTCAAGTGAATTATCATAGAGAAAAATAAACAAAAATCTATCTAAGCGTTTATATTTTAAATGAAATTTGTAAAGCATAAAACCTCATTGGATATACTTTATAAAATATTGATTCTTTTTTTAAACCAATTAAAACGTTAATATCTTAAATAAATTTACCTTTAAACATTGATACATTCTAATGTAATTTATCAATCAAAATTTCCTAGGACCTAAATATGTGTTGATGTTTTATAAATATATATATATATATATATAGAGAGAGAGAGAGAGTTTATGCGTGGTCATTTGGTATTATTGACATTTTGACAACACTAGGTTGGTGTCATCACCAATTATTATTGCAACATGATGCATAACCCTCTAAAAATTGGTGGAGTGAACTACCAATAAGGTTATCTTCTATGACAACCCTTTAATTGGGTGTGGATGAATTGAACTGTTTACAAATTGCTTAAACTTAACTTAATTTAAGCTTGATTAATATATGAGTTGAGTTTGAGCCTTTATTTAGACTCGTACATTGGTTTGTTTAGGCTCATGGGACTATTTATATAAGCTCATGAGATTTATGTGCATAATATATATGATTAAGACACAAAAATTATATCTATATAATATAATACATATATATTTATATATATAAATCCTTAGTCATTTTCATTTATCGTTTTATTTATATAAGTATCCATTTTATATATTTAGTTTCTCATATAACTTTATCTTATATTATGGCTATACACAAATTAAGTCACTTTGAGTTGCTTAAACTTAATTCGCTATAAATTTAGGTCAACTAAAACTTGTTTTAAAATAAGTTTGTGCTTAAAATCAAAATAAAATTCGTTTATCTCAAAGAATTGAAATCAAGCCAATATTTTAGGTTCAGCAAGAAATTTGATTCTTACTTGACTTTTTATAACCTTATTCTCTAGTGATACATTGCATGAACATAAACAATGGAGAAGCCAACAAGATCACTAGCTAAGTAGCCATCCCCTTCTCCTTTATAGGACTTGGATTAATGTTTGTGTATTCCTTTTTCATTTTATTTTTTTATTTCAAAATTCAAGTCATTGCTATCATTTTATTGCCTTACAAAAGGTTATATTGAAACCCAAATCACCTCTTTTTCAATCATCAAGTTTAAGCATACTTTTTTCAATAGTTAAGGGATAGTTTTACTAATTTACCCTAATTAAATTTGAAGTGATACAAAATCATACTTCATGAAATTAATAAACAATGTCGATGTCCCATCAAAGTTTAACAAAATTTGTATATAAGAGCATTCCCATCCTGGATCCTTAACACGAGACCCAATATAAAGGAACTTACTTTTTTAGGTTTTTAGGAATGGGGAGAGATCTTTATATTTTTTTGGGATCCTCTATCCAAAAAAGAAGGTCTTTTGCATCTTTTTATAATTCTTTTATTTTATATACCCACAAATTCTATAAAGATGTGAAAGGACCTTATGTAAATAACTTTAGAGATAAAGTAGTAAGGTCCTTAAAATGCTATTATAACACTTTAATGACCTTTTAGAGGTCTTATGGGATGTGGATGCTCCAAGAAATCCTTGAAAGAGAAACTTTCTTTTGTCTCTTTTAGGGAGGGGCAAAAGCATGAATACAAAATTTTCACTAAATTATTTGTTATGTTTCCTCCTCATCTTAACTTTTTTTTTTTTTCGGGAAAATACCTTAGCCACCTTTTTATCATTACTATTTCTTTATGAATTCTTATTTTCAAATTATTATCTAAGTAAATCTGTTATGTTACCTTTGGTACATTAGAATTGTTTAGAATGAAATGAATTATTTATTTACAAGAGATACCCTTTGTAATAATTATGGATAATAATAGATGGCTACATAAAAAGATAATTTAAATAATTATCATTAATAATGGCTTCCGGCTTTTAAAATCACTTCTAAACATGGGAATGTAAATGGAATCTAGAATCACGATTGCATTGGCAATCCATTCTGCATACCAAACATGCTATTACCATACATCATAAATACTGTTTGATCGTTTAAGGGTATTTAGGTTGTGGCAGATTTAGGGTAGGTCTAACACATATTGATTTGGTTTTTAATGCTAATCAAGTTAAATCATAATTTATAGGTCATTTTTCTTTTTTATTTTTTATACTCTAAATTGAATGTATGGTTCATATTAGAAATTGTTTTAGATATTTAATAGCAGTTTTGTTCTATTCAAAATATAGGAGTGGCCTATTTGTATTAAATGTAGTCTCATTTTTAAAGCTATAACTGCTCTTTCACTTTACTGTAATAGCAATTCTAATATTATTTATTGCAAAAAATATTGAATAGGCATTTTTTTGCTCAATCTTAGGAATGACAATTCAATGTTAGAATTATCTTTTTCTCAAAATACTTTCGTTTAAATAAAAAATTTACAAATAAAAATCCTATAACAATTCTATTTCATTCTTCAATAATAGAAATTCCATTAAAGCCTCATACATTCAGTAAAGTGAACGAGCAAAAATTAATAAACATTGAAGCATATAAGTGATAAATCAAATTAATATCAATGCAACTAAAAAAAATTCAAATATTTATTAACAACTAATTTTAAATCATAAGGTTAGCATGCATAATATATTTTTAAGTCAACCACTTTATATTATTTATAAATTGGATATAAAAGTTAAATAATTATATCTTTCAACAAATGTAAACTACAAAATCCTTCAAGGATTATGCTATAACATTAAAAAAAAATTAATTACAAATAAAATATTACTATTGAAAATTTCGATGTACTCGGGGGAGATTGCTGTTTCCCTCTCTTTACGGGAAATCGCCCATTGGGCATGGGATGGTAAGCCCAGCTCATTTAGCTCTTGGAGCCATTCATCGTTAATTCTCATGACAAAGCCCAAAAGTACAGGGTAATGAATATATACACACAAAAGAGCAAGGTCCAAAAATGAAAGAATTAAAAGTTAGCCAATAACCTTTTTCTTTTAGGGAAAAAAATAAAAAATAAAATATCCTGGTGCCTTTTATATTTGAAAGTTGGCTATAGAGTACATAAAAAAATCATTTATTAAATGACAACTATTATTTAAATTATGGGTAAATTTCCCATGAAAATATCAATGTTTGCGAACATGTTTATTTTTTGTATAACATTTCATGTTGTTAATAAGAGAAATTAATTTTTTAATAATTAAATGATATATTAATGTTTTGCAAATTTGTACTAACATTTAAATTAGTTTTTAATTAAATTTTATTAATTTTTCTTAATAGTCAATTATGAATATATTATTTGACTCCTTTGCAAAATATTAATTCCTCTTTTTAGCACTTTGAAACGTTGATGTATTAAATAAATTTATCTCAAATGTTAACTTATCTTTTTAATCATTCAAAATATTGATAGTTTAAATGAATTTACTCTCAAATATTGATACATTTCAATGTAATTTAGCCTTTAAATTATATATAAAGTTTGTCAAGTTGAATATATAGTTTCTTCTTAATAAATATTATCTAGACGCATATCTATAATAAACAAGCTTGAAATAGACATGATCAAATACTAAAGGTTAAACATATAAGATACATGGTACTCATAAAACCTTTAAATTTTTTCTTTCTATCTTAAATTTCAAATTTGTAGTGATTATACAATTTTATGTGATATGAAAAAATATATTGTTTCATATATTTAATATAAACAACCCATCAAAATAAATTTAAAAAATATTTTGGTTATACCACAAATATGTTGTGTTTGTTTATCTGTGAAACTTAAATAAAATTGTAGAACGTGTTCGTGATATTAAATAAAATTGTAGTTTGTATAATTTTAGTGAGTTCCAAAATTAAAAATTTTGGAGACACTTCTATATTAGTTAGCTTTCGAAGATGACCAACACTTCTATATAAATTAGAAGTGCAAGTGAAAACAACTAAATTCTTCCCAATTAAAATAATACAAGTCTTTTTTAATTAAATAATTCCATAATGTGGTTTATAAATGATAATCTTCAACAAAAGTAATTTCTAAAATAAAAATAGAGAATTATTATTTAAATCTTACTTATTAATATTATTTAACAATTTTGAATGGAGCAGGTATAAGGAACCTTGAAACATGTACCTTTTATATATTCCAAGATAGATAGAGAATATACGAAGACTTCATACATGTACCTTATCTTATGAAATTTGTGATCCTTAATACCGATTCGAATCTACTCTACTAAACAAGGTATAAGTGGGTACCCATATGGTAGGGTTACCCTATTAAATATAATTTATGTTCAAAACAAGACATGCCGTTTGAGTTAAAACCAATTTCAATTTTCACACTCTAATTGAAATTTAATCTATAAAATAGGCTAAAACGAAGGATATCTACTATTTTAAATAACCATACTTTAAGTGTCCATAGGATAAGGAGAATACTATTAAACTTAGAAGCATTTGCCAATTTTTTCAAAGTAATATATGAGAAATATAACATGCAAAACCAAATTCTTGCAATTTATGTACCCATAGAGAGAGCAGAGGAAATCTACACCTCAATGTGCATGTGTTCATAAACAAAATTAGGGTTATTCAACTACTTCCTTGACCATATATATATATATATATATTTTCTCAATGAATTACTATAATGAAAATATTTTACTTAAAATATATGCGTATTTTTTTATGATGATAGAATATCATATGTTAAGTTCATATTGTGAAATATTGTTTCCACGACTTACATGAATGATAAGTTGAATAGATTCATCAAAATATCATTTAGGACACATATTAGTGCAAATTAGGTGGATGGCTTTCAACATGATTGACACGAGTGTTATCGCTAATATTGAAAAGTTTAATCGTAAGTAAAATTCATAATATCAAAATTTGGTTAATTAATAGGAAAAATCAATCAAAATTTATTTAGCAAATGTGACAATATTCCTATAAAAAACAACTCATTAAAAATTTGATTTCGTGCATGTATATTTCAAAAATTTTTAAAAGTAGTAAACGCTTTCCCTAAACTTCCATAATTAGGTCATAAAAGCATATTATCTTACATGCAAAATTCTATAGTTCTATTACACTTTTTTTTATGGGTGTGGTTCTATTGGATATTTAATAGCTAAGATTCATATCAAACTATCATTACATCATTGAAATACTTGATATATCAATTACTGTATTTATTTTAATAGTATGATTGATTGGACAGTCTCGTTGACAGGACTGTTAAAGTTCTCTATCTTACGTTGTGATGAGTTTTGAGGGTTTTACACTTTGATCTATCACTCTCCATAAATTCAAACTTCTTCCTTCATAAAACTGTGCAACGATGTTTTAACCAAATAATCCAGCGTATCAAAGCATAACTTACCACATCTATCTTCCTACAATGGTCATTCATCTTCTTCAAACGGTCCATTACATAACCCTTAAGTTTTCTTTTTCTTTTTTTTTTTTTCTCTCTTCTTTTCCAATACATTATAAAAAAAACCCAAACCATATGCTATCTATCTATGGACACAACAATAAGGAAATGCTGGATTTTTTGTATAATCATGTTCCACAAAAAGTTCCAATCGATCATGGATAATTCCTTTGATGATGAAACTTTATCCTTCTTAATTAGATGCTCAAATGTTAAAATACAATAGGTGAACTTCGCTCTATAGGCACTAGAGTGCTCATGTGACCACAACAAGGTATCTTTTTGTTCCCTCATAGGGATGGGAATTACTTTAATTTAATCATGTTTTTTTTTTCCATTTAGGATTAAGCATTTTATACATCATAAATTATAGATTTTTCCTTCCCAATTAACAAAAGACTTGACTTTCCTATTGAGATCACAAACTAGATTTCACTCTTCTTATTTAAATTTTGGCAGATTAAGAATCCATTAGTCTTTCCACATGTACCTTTTCACTATTACCAATTTACTATAACTCACATTTAGATAAGGCATCTCAACCTTCATGAATGTTGAACTAAGCCTATAAGGCTCAGCTTCCTCTTTTAGCATCTCTAAAATTATCTATTAGGAAATAAACACCTTTACTGATACTTATCCAAAAGGCACATGGGTTTGATTGAATTCTCCATGATAATTTAGTTTGAAGAGAAAAATTAAACAACTTGAAGCATTGAAAACTAATTCTTCCTTTTGCCTTAAGATTAGTAATTTTCTTTCAACTAGCCTTGTCAATTTTCCCCTCACTTTTTTGTTATCACCACCAAAGCCGAGCAATCACGTTATTTAACTCATTACACCATTTGATCGCAAAGCTAAAGCATCCCCATGAATAGGTAGAGATTAAACAAGCCGTTGCTTTGACTAGAACTTCTTTTCTTGTTAAGCTTAGTAAACTTTGCTTCTAACCTTACTGCTCAATTATTTTATCTTTTATGAACTAAAGTGTATCGGTTCGTAACTTCCCTTATATAGTAGGTAGGCCCAAGTATCTACCTAGATCACCCAAATCTATTACACCTAACGAGCTTACTAAGCTGTTTTGAGCTTCTTCTAGTGTGCTTTTGCAAAAAAGGAAAATAATAACAATAATAATAACAACTTGATTTTGTGAAGTTGACTGCTTAACCTAATGCAATGCAATAAATTTTAAGCACCTCTTTAAGACACTTTAGGTTGGCTTCTATGGCATCAAGAAATAACAAAGAGTTATCAACAAATAATAAATGTGAAATCATAGGACACCCTCGTTTTGGTCATACTCCCTTCAACTCTCTACTCTCTATCTTGGCTTAAATACCTTTAGACAAAACATTAGCTAAAATGACACGTAGATGAAGGGATAGGGATTTCCTTGTCTAAGGCCTCTAGTTGGTTTGATTTTCCTTGTAATTTTCCCATTTACCAACACATTGTATTCTACTGTAGTAACATAAGTCATTATCTATTCCACCCATTTAGTTGTTAACCCATTTTTAGGAGAATAAATTTTAGAAAATCCCACTCCATACAATCATAAGCTTTGTTTATATCAATCTTTAGAGCACAATTATAGCCTTTGCCTTTAGTTTTAAATCAAGGTGTGAAGTAACATGTATGCTACAAAGATATTATCTCTTAATAGACTTCTGGAGATAAAGACGCTTTGATTTTTAGTTAATACCCTATTTATAATAGATAACCAATTTATAAAGGCTTTTGAGATTATTTTGTAACCAAAGTCACAAAGACTAATGGATCTGAATTCATTTAAGAATCTAGATTAGGGACTTTTGGAATTAAAACTACATTTGTCAAATTGGAAAAATTAGGAAACTTATATGTGATAAAGAAGAACTTGACCGTGTTCACAATGTCAAAGCCAATGGTATGCTAGTAAGATTGATAGAATATTCTTGAAAAGTAATTTAGTCGTGGAGCGTTTGTAAACCCCTAGAATTTTTGGTAAGTTTAAATGAGAACCCTAGATTTTGCACTAGAATTGAAACCTTAAACCATACCAAATTGATTCCAAACCTTAGAAACCCTAAACATGATCACATGAATTTGATAACCCTAAAGTGCTAGATGAATGAAGTTAGACAAGAAACCCTAAAAGTTGATCACCTTGGAAAATGTGTTAGCCCCAATGCAAAACGAAAATTTAGTTAACCATCTGATAAGGCAACTTTACAATATAAAATCCTACTATCCGATTGTGGGCACACAAATCGAGGTAAAATATTAAAATAATTTTCTATATTATTGTATCTATGAATTAATTAGAATATTCATCAAATAAACCTAGCATATCATGATACCGATATTCCTATAGGTAAGATAATTGTTACCTTAAATCTACTTTATATCACAAAGACACATCAAAGTACAACCTAGATGTCCTTTTGTAAGCCAACTATAGCCTCTATATGACCTTTTTTCTTCTTTTCCAAAGCAAACACCAACCCTAGTCTTTTCCTTTGCTTTTCTTTTCTTTCCTACTCCCTTTCTTTAGAAGATGACCCCTCGCTTCCTCTCAAACCCTCTTAGTTCTCTATCCCTCCACAACACACACACACACACACTTTTCTATCTCAAAACTCTTTCTAAATTAAAGCTATACTTCTCCTTATGCAATATATATAATAGATTTTGTGTTCAAAGGCATGAAAATCGCATTATCCTCATGTTTAACCCTATGATGCCTTGTGCTAGGGATGAGGGATGATGATTTCTTGAATTGCAAAGTTTGTTGTTAAGTAGTTTTCTTGCTTTTCCCTTTATATATGCCAAAACCTTAGCATGCACTCAACTCATTATGTTAAGATCTTCATGTGTAGGGTAAATACGATGAAACATGGAACTTACATGATTGAGTTTCCATCATCATCCATGGCATAAAGTTATATTTAAGAAACTTGTCATAAAACACAAGTTCTTAGCTTTAACATCATTTAGTGCAAGGATTGCCAAAAACTACTAAAACATAAAGGAAGAAATAAAAGTGTTCTTAGGAACCATCTACTTGTCTTTCATGTCTTAGTAAGCCTAGCACCTTAAGTAGGTTAGTTCCTTGATTTCATGAACTACCCTACTTAAGATGATGTTCTCTTTGTTAAGGATGGCTTTAATATGATAAAGCATCATCTTCCTTTTCTTTATATGTTTGAAGCTTATAAAGACTCCCATGGGTTCAAGCTTCTTCTCTCTTTTTAGAGTGTTAAAGGGGTAGCTAAACACTCAAACGTGGGTATGGAAGCAAAGGGAAATATAAAAGGAACTTTCCTTTATTTTCACTATATGTGCCAAGACCCTAAAGACACCAAGGGGAGATGGAGTTCCTTTATTCCTTTAAGCTCACATTGATTCTACACTCTAAAGTTAAACAAAATAAGAAAAGTTTCCTTTTCTCTTTTTTCCTTAACCATGAGCTTTACGGACTCACTAGAGTGATTTCAAAGTTTTGTTTCTTGTTTCAAGAGTTCTATGAGGAGTTAAAATAGATAAGGATAAGGAAATAGGACCATGTGTTCTTGATCCAAGGCTTAACACAACTCCAAGAACTCTAGGAGACAAAAAGAAAAACCTTTTCCTTCTTCTTCTTTTCCTTGGGGCTATGAGCCCTGTGACTCACAAAGTGAGTTTCAAAGTTCCACTTTCCTTGAATGATCATCCTAGAGGTTCAATGTAAAAGGTAGATGCAGTGATGGTAAAAAATAAAGGAAATCATCAAGCTTCCTTGACTTTATGCACAACAAAACCCTAAGGACCAACTTATATGAGATATCAACTTATGTTTCTTAAGTTGTGACTTTTACTCTAAGCTCATAAGTGAGAACTTAAGGATTGAGGGAGAAACGTCAAAGTAAACATTTCCCTCTCACATTTGCGAGCTGGAAGCTTAAAGCCTTCAAGGAGTCATGAAGCTTTTCACCTTTGTGTCATAAAAAGAAACTTCTCAAGCTCAACATGAACTTAAGCTTAATCATGATTAAGGTCATGGAGCTTACTTTTCCTTTCTTTTTCCTATGTTAGCCGAAACCCTAAAGGAAGACCAAACCATCTATGGCTTTCATTCTTTTCCTTCTAACTTTTCATACAAGAACATACACTATAATAGAGTAATGGTTGCACCTAGGAAGTAAAATGTAAATGCTATTGGAATTGTCACATATTTACTTTTATTATCTTGGTTTTATCATATTTATGCTTACGATGAAGCCTATACATCATAGAAGGCCTTGATGGGATTTAAACCTTAGGAAAAAACCAAAACGGAAGTGAAATACATAGAGATACAAGTTAACCCCTATTGATATGAGACTCTCCAAACCGTAAATGAAGAAAATAACATCAAAAATAGATCGAGCATCCAATAACGATAGAAATTGACTACTCATACACTAAAATCAGACTTAAAATGACTTAGGTACGACCATTTTAAAGTTGAAACTAGGCAATTGAGAAGTATAGCGAGTTTAGCACCTTTAGAACTATTATCTAGGTAGAATTTCTACAAGATACTTATTATGGAGTCTTTTTCTTGTTCAAGTGATGAGGAAATCGATGCTACATTCCTCGAGTACTACTTTGATTGAGAACATTATTATGGCTGAGTGAGTTCCCTTATGACTTTTGTACTTTATGTGCTTGTAACTAGCTACACTAGATTGTCAAGGAAAGATACGATAGAATATTGTATGAGGTCATGAGACTCGTATGTGCTTGAATGATATGCATGAAACACCTCAATAAATCATAACAAGTTGATGAATGTTAAAGTGTGTGATGAACATATGGTGTTTCTTATATGTCTGCTATAAATGGTTGAATGCTTGATAATGAACCTTAATCATACTTGGCCTAAGAAACAAAATGGTCTGCATTGCATGTCATGTTACATATTGAAGCTTGTTAACACTTATGCGTGGGACTAGGCAGGTTGAAATCATGCCATGAGCATGTTTCTGCTTTAGCATAAGTAACTACTTTACTTGGGGAATGCAACCTCAAGGAGGAGTTGTGCCAAATCGATTGCTATGGGTGGATGCCTTCGAACTAAAAATAGAGGATTATGGAGATCCTTACAAAGAATTCCCTAACATTTGTCATAGAGGCTGTAAATCCATTATATATGCAATTTCTAAATGATCGTATATACTTATATGTCTCATTTACTTGTCGCATTGCATATACTTGAAAATAATTTAACTTGCTTGTCTTTGGTTGTTGTGGTACGATTGAAGGGAAATATCTCAATAAGCATGTGGTAGCTTATACCTTTATAGATTTTTGCTAATGTAGGAGTATCTCTAGTTACACCTGAGGAAGGATTCCCGAGGTGATTATCTTTGACAAATTTAGCTTTTAGGGGAATCTTCAGGAGATTAAACACCATGCATCTAATAGAATCGCTTATGTATATTTTTTGGAGGACTTTGTTGTTAAAATACTCGATTTTATGGATGACTGTAATATTTGAGACCTTATAGTGGACTTTGACGAGGAAATGCCCTGAGATGATGTAACATTTTGGATGAATGGTTATTTATGTTTAGTAATCTTGCATGCATATCTATTATCATCTTGAAATGCACTTGCTCCTTTGGTGTTCCCTTGGCTATGAGCACACTTTATACGTGGTATATGAAGCCTCCGCATGACTATGAGTGACTAGGTTTCTATATTATTTATGATGGGATGTCACATTTAGTGTACTCCTAGGGGCTTGACAGCTCTAAATCCCCTTATTTGAAAGATTGCTTGTTTTATTTCATCTTCAGAAATTTCGACATATAAGATTCCACCATTTTCATCATTGAATACCTTTTCCACCTAATCAACGCATTCTCCATATTCTTGAGGCGGACCACTAGAAAACAAATTTTCATAAATACCTTCAAAGCCTCTTACAATGTCCTCCTTTTTAGTCATCTACCATTTAGGTTTTGATTCGAAATACCTTATTTGTTTTTCTTCTTGTGGTAGTTGTGTGGTGGAGAAACGAGGTATTTTGATCACCATAAGACAACCAATTCACTCTTGACCTTTAGTGCCAATACATTTTCTCTTTGCCCTATAATCCATTAATTGGGCAATCCCACTTTCTCATCTTTTTCTTTGTCACCTACTTTTTGGTCATCTTATTAGGCAAGCCTCTAGTTAGCCTCTCTATCTCTCTTTTACTAGTGGGGACTACTATCTTACTCCACTTGGTGAGCTACACTAAACATGAACTTAAGTTTAGCAAATCATTGAATTGGTCAACATTCATATTTCTACCTACTTCTCATCATTGGTTCAAAGTCATTTAGACTATGCCAAATTTTCTCAAATTTGAAATCCTTCACTCCTTGTGATTTTAGGTATAGACTTTTCTACTCTATCAGTACAAAAAATTTATCAATTCTTTCTTTAGCAAGCACCTGTACAAAATATTTTATCAATCCAAGTAAACCATTGATGTTGATTTGTTAAATCTTCTAAATTTGCTTCCTACACCAAGTTACAAAATCCCTTTATTTTACTTCTTTACTCTACCTCTTTTATTTCTTCCACTTTTTTTATATAGTTCCAATATCTCATTGAAATCTCCTACACAACCAAGTCTTGCTATGATTGAGATAATGTCAATACATGCTCAAAAATTGTTTTTCCTTTGGAAATCTTTAGGTGAATGTATCCAAGACATATGGCCTAATAAAGGCCCATTTGCATAGCACACTTCCATAACCAACTAGTGTTGCTTTGCTTCTTAAATGGAGATTTTCACATCATTGGTCCACCAAGTGTAACTCTATCAATAGCGCCTCTTGAAGGCACATAACAAGAGGCTAAAATCTTAACCCCCTTTTTATTCAATCCACATAATTACTTTTTTTTTTTTTTTGTTTCCATTAAAAACACAACATTAAGATTATGCTTATTTATGAGTCCATATAGATTTTGAACAGTCAAGGATGGACCTAGGCCTTGATGGTATAAGCTCATGAAAACATGGCTCCCTTGTAGCTGTTTCAAGCTAGCCATCCTTGTTTGAATTTCTTCATCACTCTTTACAGTTGTTTCAATGTCAACCAAAGCCTCATTATGTGTAGTTTGAACTTGTTTGTTAATTTTCTTACTCCTACACTTCCCTCGTTTATTCATTCACAACACCCTAATGTAAGGTATTATTCATGTTCAAAGCTAGTGTTGAATTTCTTGTTTTTTCCCTCACTTTTAGGATTCTTCGTCGTCTTCTATTCTTCTTCTTTTGATGTGCAGGCTTTAGAGGGAATTTACAATAGTGTTTGTGATTGTTCTTTCTTGGTTTATAAGAGACTAAGGTAAATTTTGAGTTATTTTTCTCATCAAGTTTGCCTTATGGAAGTTCAACATGGCATATAGATGGGGGAACGAATGCTAGTAGGTCTTATTTGGAGGATTGGTGGGAGATGATGATTCAATGTTTAGTTATCTTTGGATAGGGTGACATAATTTTTTTAAGATCGTTTTGAAAATAGCAGTCTTTTAGGTTGGGTGAATGTGTTGAAGAGATGACAAGGATATGGGTATAGAAAGATATCTATTTTATATTATCTTTATAATATAAAATGAGAATATTAACTTTGTTATTTATTATGCACAAATATTACCTTTGATGTGATAATTGTAAATGGTGATGGTCTAGAGCTAATAATATGGTGTTGGTGATGGTGATAGCAATAGTAACTTAATACTAGTGTAATGTTGTGGGTAGAAACGATCATGGTTGTGGTGATGGTTGCAATAGTGGTAGAGGTTGTGATAATGATAATAGATTAGAGTAGCAAATATTAGGTGGCAATATAATGTTAGTTCGCAGTTTTTATGAAGATGCTTTATCTTGTGATGTCGAAAGATTTTTTATGCCATCAATTAAAAGGAAAAAAAATTGAGTATCTTAAAATGTTTTGAATCAAAACCTTAAAGATATTCTAGTATACGAGAAGAATTTTATACAATACAAAAGATATTGTGCAAACTAAACATGGTACAATGAGTTTTACTTAGTTTAGTTACTTCAAAGATTCTAAACTAAACCCTAGCAATAATTACTCAAGAAATTGAAAGAAAGTTTTCATCAATTTAAATTTATAATACAAATTCATTTGAAAAGCTAGATATGAATAGCAATTTTTCTAGATAACTCCATGTCCATATGGATTTTAAAATTTTCACCAAAACCAATTTGAATCATTAGGAAATTATCATTAAGTTAGCACAAGACTTTGGTTTTGGATTTATATTTGTCAAGTGATAAAAGATGTCCTTCTCATTTTGCTAGTAATATTAGGAGTGTTTATCACTGGGGGTTCTCATTTCAACACAAGAGTAAGCAAAGAGGCTAGGTCGGTTAGGGCCCATGGGTCCATTTTTCGTCATTCTCGTTCAATTGATTGACTTAGGCCACATGGTCCCTTACTTTATTAACTTTTAATATTAAGACCGAAAATTGTCATTTTTGGGGTAAAAAGAAGTCTACTTATTCAATCTATCTTTTTGAGTATTATTGATTTCTTTACGTGCTATTTTCTAACTTTCTATTAACAATGAAGGTATTTAATTCATATCAATTAAAACAATTTTCAAACAGAGAGTTAATGATCCAAATATAATAGAAATTGGTATTTATTAAATTCTAGATTATGCAACAATTATTGTGTAATTTGATCTTTTCATGGCTAGATCTTTTAGTCTAATTCAACAATATTATATTATCATCAAATTAATTGGTTTCAATTAGATTTATGGAACAATAAGATAAATAATACTATGATTGTAGATCCATACATCAAACTTTCCTAACTTGAAAAATATTGGGTTTTATCTTAATTCATCATTACTCTTATAGTACTTCATACTACACTTGCTAACCACATCATTTGCCATCCAATGTTGTGATTTAGATTAAGGTGAAAGCCAAATAATTTCAAACATTTTCGTAAAACTAATTAGAATTTACCAAAACTCACAGTGTTTGATGATTATACACAATATTGTTGTCAATAATAACATATGAACATAATATTATGATTAAACCTTGTATCAATACTAAACAAAGTTTATAATTATGTTTCCAATAATTTTATTACTTGCTTACCAGAATCTTAAGGGAACACAATTATCTCTTTGGTTGTTGACAGGCTTTCTAAGTATTGTCACGTAAAACTACTACCTACTCATTTTACGACAAGTAAAGTATCTCACTACTTTTAGACATGGTGGTGAAATTATAAGAGTTTTTAAAATTATTATTTTAGATTAAGATTTGGTGAATTTTTAGAAGGTTCCTTTTTTGTTTGAGTGGTACAATATTGGCTATGGGTAATGCATACCAACCTAAATCAATGGCCAAACTAAAGTTCTTAATCGTGTTATCCAAAATTATATACATTTTTTTTTTGTGATGGATAATTACGGCATTTAATCACTTACCATTGGTAGAGTTTTCTTATGAGACATCTATTCATAGGGTTACACATGTCTCCATGAGGTAGTTTATGACAGAGCAGTGCCTTCTTTACCCACTCATATGAGAGGTCATCTCAAGTAGATGTAATAGAGTAATGTTTATTGACTAGAGATTAGGTTTTGGAGCAACTTAAGAAGAATTTACAAAGAGCTTAGTAGAAAATGAAGTAGTTTTCAAACAAACATAGGGTGGATATGGAGTTTCAACCTTAGGATCTAGTGTATATTAAACTTCAACCCTATAAATAAATTTCCATATTAAGGAGTATACTCATAAGACTTCTAAAAAACATTATGGGCTTATCTTATACTCATATGCATTGATGCTTTAGCTTATCAAGTTATGCTTCCTAAAGGCTCTAAAATTCATACTGAGTTCCATGTGTGGGTTGATGGTTGTCCCTTATTACAACCATTATGTATTCTGAACACAAGAGTTATTACTAGGAATAGAATTTAAGTGAAGCAAATCTTAGTACAATGGGTCGGGCTCCCTTTTGAAGAGACATCTTAGGAAGGTTGTGACTCATTTTGATATATCGATCTGATTATCACCATGAGGATAATATGTAATTTTAGGTAAAGGGAAATGATACGAGAAGATATAGAATAAATCTAAGATGGCATAAGGACTATCATATAGACTAGTATTCTTGTATAAGTAGTTGATTCATTCAAAAAAAGTATGCTATATCAATGGAAAATAGTTACTTAGGACCTGTATGTTTTAATGAAAATGTTTTATAGAAAAACAATTTTTCTTTTCTTGTGTTTGTTTAAGAAGAAGAGGGTGAATTGATGAAAAATATTTTCCCGTGTTTTGGAAAATATATACATTTTTTTGGTAATACAACGTCCCTATCATAATTCTTTAAGTCATTTTCTTGATTTTTTTATAAGAGTAGACTCCTTCTTCACTAAACATCTACAACTCAGAGACCACGTATGTCTTCAATTCTTTCATTCTCACATGACTAAATATTTTTTTCAAGCCTCTCTACTTTGTTGTGACCATTTTCTATATATTTGTAATTGCATATTTACATGTACAATCTGGTAACAACACTTTTACTTAGGTTTGTCAACCTTTTATTTTTCTTTTTTGTTTTTTCATTTTTTATTTCATTTATGTCATCTCTACGCCTATTGTGTTCAATTTCTTTTATTGATTGTTCCTTACAATATATATATATATATATATATATATAAAAATTGCATGATGATGGTTTTTTTTTTTTTCCAAATATCTCTCTACAAAGACAAACCTTACTTATTGTTTTTGATGTAAATATGAGAGGATTTTAAGAGAAATTACATGCTTTATTTATTTTTTTTTGTTTTTGTTCATGGTGTAAATCAATGCAAGTACTATTGAATTTGAGAAGAAGAACAAAATTATTATCATGGGCTTCTTCTCTTTAGTAGGCCTCTATTTTTTCCTTTAATATGTTGGAAATCTATAACTTTTGGTACACATGGAAACAATTGCTTATGTTAATCCAAAAGTAAAAAAATAAAAATAAAAATAAAAAGAAATAGAAGCCATAAACTAGTTCTTAATTATCAATAGTTTATAAAAACTACTCATATGTTATTTAGGTATATGTTCTATACATGTTGCTATATTTATAAAGATAAAAAGCTAATCTATCCTTGAAATATATACATTAACATTAATTTTTAATCCTATAGTTTTTGTTTCTTTAGTGTTTTTTTTTTTTTGCTACAATTGTTTTAGACTTTAATAACTTTTTTTATCAATTGCCAACACTTACATTAGAAGAAAAATATGCAACAAAGGAACCGTGAATTCTTTTTTCGTGTAAACACGTGAGGATTTTGTTAGAGAATGCAACTTATCCCAAATTGAGCAATATCTGCGTATATTTCATTTCTTCTTTCATTAGAATAAAGTATGTTCTTGGCCAAAAAAAGAATTAAATAGGTTTAAGTTAATAATTTTGTTATTGCTTTTTCTGTCTTTAATGGAAATATTGCATAGGTTAGAAATTTGATCATGTAATAGAGGAAAGTTCTCTTTGATTATATAAAAGAAAGCTTTTTATGTGTCTTAATTTTTTGTATATAAGATAAATATATATATATATATATATATAAGAAATCAGAATGCTATTACCTTATTTAAAAAATTTAAAACGGGGTTTTATCCTTTTATCGTTATTCAATTGCTATTTTGGGCCTTTTTTTAATGCATTTTAGTGTGCTTTCTTTCTTATTATCATTATTTTTTTTTGTTATTGCAATGCTCCTATCATTTTCAATATCTTTCATCATTATTTTTTTACATTAATTTTATTTCATAGATGGATGATAAGGAGACTTGTGCCACAGTAATCGATGCAACTATTGCTTTTATTTCTATTAGAATCATGACAATTGAATGAAAATGTCATGAAAATAGAATTTCAAAGGAACCTCGTGTTAATAAGGAATATGAACAAGAGTTATACATGAATCAAATTTTACATAGTGGAGATATTCACTATATTCATCATATACATATGAGGCAAACTTTTTTTTTCCCCTAATTATGTGACATTTTGAAGGAGACTAACTTGTTACATCCGACTAAGTATGTGCCTATTAAGGAATGAGTATTGGTGTTTTGTTATGTGCTTGGGCATAATGTGAGATTTAGAGTGATTAATGGAAGGTTCCATAGATCCACCAAAACCGTACATAAATGTTATTGAAACTTTGATAGCGATTTTAAGGTTATATAACATGATTGTCAAAGCACTAAGTGGGACAATCCCTTCACAGATAATGAATACCGAGAGATCCTATCCATATTTTGAGGTTACCTATATACTCCTTACGTCCTCAATTATAGTTCTAGGATACCAAAAATGCCTATTGATTATAGTAGTGATTATTATTAGGATTGTCTAGGAGCAATAGATGGCACACATATCCGTGCATTAGTTCCATTTGAAATTCAAGGATGTTTTTAAGGTCACAAGGATGTCACAACTCAAAATGTCCTTATAGTTATAACTTTTGACTTAAATTAGGTTATATATTAGCTGGATAGGAAGGTTTAGCGCACGATTTCTATATATTAACTTATGTAATATTAAGACTAGATAGATTTAAAATTCCAGAAACTATTGATGATTAAGCTAACATGACCATACAGTACAATTAAAAATTTGTATATTTATTACCTTAAAGTAATATTTCATTATAGGTGTAGGTATATATTATCTTGGTGATGTTGGATATGGAATTAGGCAGTGATGTCTCCATATCATGTTGTTTGATATCATTTTAAAGAGTTTAGTTGTGACTGACCCCTTGAAAATGCAATAGACCTATTTAATCTATGTTGTTTGTCTTTGTAAATTATAATTGAAAGATGTTCTGGGATTCTAAAATGTTGTTTTTGTGTACTTGATGCAATGCCTTTTTTGTCCTTCTAGTATAAATAGATGGAGTCTTAGCTTGTTGCATTCTTCACAACTTTATTATGGGAGTTAATCCAGTTGATCTAGTTGTAGAAGAAGTACTTAAACAATTGGAGTCTCGAAGACTTAGTGAAAGATCTCAACAAAGTCAAAGAGAAGAGAAGGAGGAAAGTAGAGAGTGGTTAATGAAAAAAGAGATAAAATAACTTTAGAGATGTAGAAATGAAAAAAGAGATAAAATAACTTTAGAGATGTGGAGTAATTTTAGAACTAGGCAAAATATTTAGTATTCTCTAGTTATTATGCTTGTTGTTATTGACATATTATGGAATAAAATTCATTTACACACTTATAGTTCTTTAGTAGAAATTTACATAGATATTTATTATCACTTTTTTGTCTTCTATTTTTGTGATAGGAAGGCACAATGGAAAATAAGGTAATGGTGTTAAGGAGGAGATCAAAGCAAAAAAAATTTGATGGTGTAAACAAATGGAAGAATTGATGCTAGAAATATTAACAAATGAGACACTTAAGGGTAACAAACCTTCTAGCTCATTCCAAGTAACATCCTATGCTTAGGTCGAAGGTGCAATCACTAAGAAATTTGGAGTGAGTTGCTTTCTAGATCATACAGAGAATCATCTCCACACTATTAAAAACACATGGGCTACTATACAGAAGATAAACAATAAGAGTAGTTTTAGATGGGATAATGAGTCGAAGATGATTATTGTTGATAAGGAGATTTTCTATGTAGAAGTCATGGTAAAATATTTTTGATGTTCCTTTTCTGTTATCTTTAAATGGTCTACTTATGTGTTACCTTGATTTTATAAATTTTATCATTTTTTATTTTTTTTCTATTAAATAGGTACATCCAAAACATGAGAAATATCCAAACAAGAAAATAGCTATGTATGATAAGATGGCATTGGTTGTGGGAAAAGATACGACAACAAGTGGTTTTGCTAAGCAAGTTAGGGTAAGTAAGAATTCTTTAAATGTTGAGAATGATCTTGCATTGGTTGAGTTGGAAGATAATGATGATGAAGGCACAAAGGGAAGTAAAGTAAAGGCATCAAATCTTTTTAAGCATCAAGAACATAAAAGACAAAAGCAAAGCATAGGTGTTGAAATATTTGAAAAGAATATATTATAGCAAGTTAGCGAGGTAGTAGTAGCAATTAAAGAATTAACTAAGGACAAATTAGATGTGTAGACACTTTATGATGAGGTGATGAAGACAGAAGGATTTGATAAATTTACTTTGGCATCTATTTTTTATTAGGTTTCAAATGAAAAGATTGCAAATGCTTGTATGGGGAAAAGTGAAGAACTTGGAAGTTATGAATTGAAAATTTCATTCAAACACCATGATGCATGAGGAATTCAAGTTAAGGGTCACAAACTTGGGATTCTAGTTGTTTGGTTTTGTTATTTTCTATTGAATAAGTGATAATACTTGGATTAAGGGGACTTTGGTTTTTAGTTGTTTGGTTTTATTATCATTTGATTTATGAGGTGTTAATGAATTCTAACTTTTGGTTCATTTCACATCATATAACAATTGATTTTGAATGACAATATCAAATTTTTATAGTACAATATTTTGTTGCTTTATCATTTTTATATTTGAAATTTAGTTGATCGTTTGAATATTTCAAGATATTTCAATCTTAAGTAAAATGATGTTGGCATCCTAGTTGTGCATAAGTCACTATAAATAGTTTTGTTGATATTTTATTACAACTTATCATGAATGATCCCTTCACAAGTGCCTTTTTTTTTTTTCACACACACACACACACACATATAAAGTTGCCATGTAGTTGTTTTGTTTTAATGTTTTTATAGGGATCGATAAGGAATTTATCATTTGATATAAGAAATTAAAGGTTGAACAAACTGGAAAGTTTTATCAGTTGTCTTGGTGTTTTCATTGTTTAAACATTTGGAAGAAACAAACACTATGAAACTATTTTCAATAGCTTTTTTTAAAAGATGAGCCAAATATAGAAAAATTTGTTATTTTTTTGAAAAGCCTTTTTATGAAAAATGTTTTCCACTAACACTTAGTTTTCCTTAAAACAAATAGGAGTTGAAATTGTAACAAATAGTACTATTACCATAATTTCTATAGTGGTCTATAAATACAAGAATGAAATAAGAATGGGGATATTAGAAATTTCACCTCTTCAAATACTCAGCTTTTCCATTTAGATAGTGATGTCTCAAATATATCATTTCTCTTGATACTTTCACACTTGCACAAAACAAACATAAGAGTGACTGTTGGAACCCTAAAGAAGTTAAGGTTTGAAAGAGAGAGAGAAAGACCGAAGAGACTAATCTATGAGAGAGGAGGACTGAGGAGAGAGAAAACTATAGAATTTAAATACAATCGATTAGACATCGTAGTTTGGATGTTGAGCTATACAGAGAGAATTGGGGTTAAAATTGTAATTGGGTCCTATAAAACTTCAACTTAGTGATTTAACCCCCGTGTACGGATGAATAAGAGCACACGATCTTCTTGGGGTACCATTACCATTAAGGAGGCATCACAAGCTCGAACAAAACAAATCTAAACCAACTTAAGACAAACACTTCCACACCAAACCGTCACAAAAATACCGAACTACAGTGCAAACTATATATCAAAACCCCAATCGAATCGTGTAACCTGCCTCCTTTCATAAACAAAATAATATGGGGGAATCACCAACTTGTTTGAATCAAATGAAGACCAATCTCAGAGGATCTCTACCGAGCAATTAGAAACGTTGGAGTCCTTAGAAACAAGGATTGCACCTTTTGATCCAAACCTTCGATCTTAGAGCATCCGTGCTCCTTGCAGCTCTTACTCTTTCCAATCTCAGCATTAGGTTCAATCCTAGTATTCATTAATAGTAATAAAATATATTCCATCTTAAACATGCACGCATTAAAGATCAAAACTTACCGTCCCACTCTTGTTGTTTTATTTGTGTCTCCACGAATAAATATCTCATATGTGTTATGAAGTACTTCCTATATTATATGAATTGTTTTATTTTTTAAATTTATTTGACATGTATCATATATTTATTTATGGTAATAGTATCTCTATCAAGTTTTTTTTATGTATTAAATTGATTAATTTTAAAGTTTTTTATATATTAAATTGATCAATTTTAAAATTAAGGTACTAAATTGATTAATTTATAAAATTAAGGTATTTAATTACATATTTTATCAAAATTCAAGTATTTTTTGTGATATTATCCTTTGATTCAAAATATAAACGAATTATTCAACCTTTTCTTCTTATAGCCCTAAGGACAGGTGATATGTTGAGGGCACTAACTTTGTTGGTGTCCCAATGGCACCAACCCCTCCACTAAAATCATGCACTGACTGGACACACTTAGACATGTACATACTTATTAATTTGTAAAGCAGGGCATTCACTTTCTGAATTTATAAGACATGCTGGAGTCCTGAAAAACCTCCCATGATTCAATGGATGTTCTATATAATTATAAAACGCCCACGTGAAAAGTAATAGTAATATGATACTGCAGAGATAAAGAAGAAAAAACAAAGAAGATGTTGGGCCTAAATAGCTCCATTCCAAGTACCATGAGTATGGTCGAGGATCTTCGGTCGGCTTGACTGGACAAGTCAGAGTTTCAACTCTTTCAAATTGAACAGATGGGGCCTTGGACATGGTTAATTTCAATGGCAGGTCTCTGCGCTGCGCTCCACACATGATTGCATCCAGATGAGGAACGGAATTTATTGATGGGGCAAAAGATGCATCCCTCTAATTGTTTTTAAGAACTCACAAATACTCGAAACCTTAGTAATTTTATCTTATTATAATTTTTGAAAACATACACTTATTTTTTTCTTATTACAATGAGATAAAGGAAAATTCGAACAAAAGACTTCTCACTTGAAGCCTATGGATGATATTACTAAATCTGATGGAAATTTATTGTCCCAAAATGCTGTCATCATCCTGTTACAGCTAATAAATATTCGCCACACGTGTTTATCAAGTAATGATGACTATTTGTTTTACTTTAATGATTTTTTTTATTTTTAAATTTATTTAAACATATAGTAAGTATTTATTTGTTAGAACAAGATCCTTACTAGACCACAAGACTAATCCTGTCCACTTACTTATTTTAGCTTTTGCTAACCTTTCTAATTCTTCTCCATTTGTGAGCCTTCTTTCTTTGTTTTTTCATTTTCATTTTTCCCCCCTCCTCCACATGGTTTTTGGAGCTTTAATGACAATTGGAGATGGAAAAAAAAAAAAAAGTATTTTCTAAAATTATGAAGCAAAAACTTATGTTTTGATAAATCAGATCTCAAGAGTTTATGAGATAGATCTCTATCTAATCTAGTTGATAGCTTTGGAGATACATTTATATTTTCATAATTATTATTATTATTGGTTTGCTTTATTCTTTTCACATTCTGTAAATAACAATAACGATGATGCCTTGAGAGCACAAAATGGAAACAAAAAATAAACAATTTAATAAAGGAAAAAAAAAATCAAAGCATGCATCCATTTTACACATGGAAAGGGGTAACTCATGAAGTCGAGCACCTAGAAACCTCTCTCACTCTATTACTATCGCTGTTGTTGTTGTTGTTATTTGTTAACGGACAAATTTAAACTAAGGCCTTATCAAACCCAATCCACTTCAACTAAGACGTCAAATGACCCAACTATGCTCCTACTGATCCCTTTACCATGAGTTGTGTCGAATATAGCTCACTTGACATTAGTTAAACGTAGCCAATTGAATTAACATTATTTCCTATCCGTTCAAGCAAAAGCTCTCACTCGATAATCAGTTAACCAGTCTTCCCACAATCTAATAATGTGTGTTAGTGTTTCTCACCCACTATTAACAAACGACCACAAACCTTTACTATCTGCACAATTTTATTGCTACTACATGTAACTATCAATCATCAACACCTTATATATATTCTTCAACGACATGAAGCAAAAGAGGTCTACATACTAAGAACCCACTTTGTTGTTTTCTTTACTTTTTACCAAATACCCTACTATTTGACCATTGGGGTTGTAACGCCCTAAAATTTCATCAACGAGTATACAGCCATATAGCGATTTCATCTTATATGCACAAGCCTCGTTAAAGATTTTGTTTATGTCGAACATTTGCTACTCATCTTTAAGTCCTGAAATCGTTTAATTAGATTTTCAAAACCACTGGATTTAAAACTTACAAAATAAACTTTTATTAAAACATTAAATTAACTACTCACATGAGTATATTAGCTTTCAAAACAAAACCATAACATCATATATTCTAAATCAAAGAATATGTCAAGATGGTAAAACAAAGCTTAAATTACACAACTCAGGCTCCACCAGGCCCTTAAAAGATTATTACAAATTTAAAATATTAATCCAATTCTTAAATGAAAATACAATAATTCAACAGTCCTAACTCACTTCACTCCTCTTCTCATATCTCTAGGGCTGTCCATACTCGAGTCATTCATCAATAACGTCAACCATACCATCATCATCACCAACATCAATATATAATTATCAACACCTGAAAAAAAAAATGATAACAGCAACAATAATGAGTTGAAGTCTAGTACTCGGCAACACAAGCATACATGAGATGACATACAAGCTTAAACTAAATGCAATGCAACAATAATAATTAGTATCTTCGAATTAAAGTAAACAAATCAACATTGGAGCACTCATACTCCGGAACAATATCTACAAACCTAGAAGTCTTGAGTAACAGCAGTTACTCAAGGGATTGATATAGGTAGCTAGAATGCCTGTATCTCCTATATCTAATTGAAAGAAAAATAATTCATCTAGGGTTCATAGCCGTTACTTGCTCTTTACTTAATCTCAGTCCATTACATAATCTAGTTCAATCGTTCCCATAAACATGAACCTAAATCATGTTACTTCACTCTAGTCTTAAGTAAATATTACATCGATACCGTTTGCCCCATTAGTTACCCGCTTAGCTACTTATAAATGTCATTACATTAGGATGGGAGGTAGCTTAAGTGCCTAAACTACCATGCTTCGCTCAGGACAAGGTTATCACTTTTCGGATCACATTCGATGATACAAATATAAGTAACACTCAATTATTAGGCCGTCTTTAAGTGTTGATTCATTTTAGTATGCCTATCCTAGCATCCAACGTGTAAGTTATTGTGTACCTTATCTATATCGTATGGAGATCAAAAGACAATCTAGAAGAATTAGAAACCAGATCCAAAAATCTATTCAAAATATTAAAATATATAAGCAATCCAATTATTTGTCAACTTTCATTAAGTTCTTATTAAAACTCATTTTATGTTTTCATTTGATCAGACATGAAAATAAGAACCCTTTATGATTGTGAAGATCACCCTGTTAAAATACGAATAGTTTTCTATTTTCTATCAAATTATTTTTATTAAACAAAGCTTTAGTCTAACATATTTTCGAAATTACGTACTTTTTATCATTTAAGGTTTAACCTAACATTTTGATCTAAGACAGTTATAATTTATTAGGTTAATATTATCTTAGTATTTAGTCAAGTTTATTAAACTTAGTCATTTAATTGAATTACTAAGTCGAACTCAATTATCTCTCTAATTTATTATCATATATTTATTAAGGTTTTATTTAATCTATTCTATTTTTAGTTCATTTAAATTTACTAAGTCAAATTGATCTTGGATTGATTTACTAAATTAAGTTGATTGGACTTAGTCAATTTAATTTATTTTAGTTTACCAAAATTTATTAGGTCAAGTTGAGTTTAGATTTATTAACTAATTCAATTTATACTTAATGTTCATATTAGCTTAAGTCTATTAATTTATTCTACATTTCAAGTTAATTTATATAGACTTTACTTAACATTAATTAAGTGGATTACACTTAATAGGTCTAAATCATTTTACTTATTATGGTCCATTAAGTCATGTTAATCCTAAGTGTACTAATTAAGTTCAATTTATATCTAAGATTCATATTTAAACTTAGGTTTATTAGCTAGTTCACTTCATATTTAAAATCTATATTAAACCTAGACTAGTTATCAAACCCATTTATATTCTAACTTCTTTATTTAATCCAATTAATCATTGATCTATAATTCTATTGACTTACCTTTAATTATATAAATGAATTAACATATCATTTTAAGTATCATTCATCTATTTCATTTTATTTTTCTTTTTATTTTATTTTATTTATAAATAACACCAGGAAATAGATCACGAACATGATAGAGGCCGTGATCCTCATTACTTGTCTCATCACGTGCCTTGTTATCCCATGACAAGGAGATAACGCTCCTTGTCACAGCCACGATCTAGGCTATAACATATGAGAATCATGATCAAAGGGATCACACTCTTCATTACGACCATGATGTCTACCACGAGCAATGCCACACCCGTTATCATCCTTATTTTATGATTAGAGGAGATCACGGTTCTTGTCACGACCATGATCACCCCTAATTTACTTTCCACCCCTATCACAGGTCGTGATGGACAAAGGAATCTTGTTACGTTTTTCCTTTGTCCTTTACACAACTTGTAACTATTTTTTCACCATACATTAACAAAATTATCTTGTTGTTAGTATATTCATACATAATCTTAACTTATAAACACTTATATATATATATATATATATCATATATCCTTAAATCATTTTATCAAACACTTAGTCTAGTTAAATATGTATATGTTTAGGTTTTAACAAATATGTTCATGTATCATCAATTTATTAATTTCATCATATCTATCTAGCTTTAATCCAATATTTTCATGCATGAACAACAATTTAAATAAGGAACTAAACAAACTTACATGTTTAGCTAACTTTGTCTTCATTACTACTACTTCCATGAGTTGATGTAGCCTTTCTTAGCTCAATCTCCTACTTTAATTTTGTTTTTCCTATTCGATTTTTACTATGATCTTGTTAAATTGGAGATTTGTGATTTGATTTTGAGAGCAGGAGAGAGTAAAACAGAAGAGAAATGAAGATATGTAGGGAAGTAGAAAAAGAAAAGAGAAGCTAGCCATATAAATAGGGAAAAGAGAAGGAAAAAGAATAAAGGTAAAATAATTAAAGATTTTTATGGGTAGAAGATTTAGGTTTCAATCTTCTAGACAATTATCTTTAGTTCCAAAAATGATTAGAAAGTAATTTAGAAATCTATATAATAGCAATTAATAGCTTGATTTATAAACATAATCTAGAAGTTTATTTTATAGGAAATTGATATCTAAATTAGGTTTCGAGCTTAAAACTGATATTTTTAAACAAGCGATTGATTTAAAAAATTATAGGAATTTAAGAAAATGAAAGTTAACTAAGATTCAAGGGTTTTGGAGTTTATAAAATATTTATTTTAAGATTTAGGAATTTGAAATTGAAATAAAAGGAGTTTAAATGAAGGATTAGGTAGTAATTGATTAGTTTGATTTATTATGAAAAGTTATTGACGATAATTAGATGATTTGGAAAAACATTCTAAATCTCAAATCCCAATTTAACATATTTCCTAACTTAATTATATCAAATTGTCTAGTCATTTTCTATTATTTATTTATTTTATCCGTTTAAAATATCTAATTTCATTTTCTCAACTAGCATCAACTTTATTCACCTATTATGCTACTTAATTATACTATTTCTAACTTAATTAGGTGTAGGTATATGATATTGCAGGGGTAGCTGCATCGAACAACCCATGGTTCTCACTAATCATTTGTTGTTTTGCAAGCCATTCAATCCTAGGTCCAAAAGTAAGATATTCTATCAACAAGTTAAGACATGCTCTATCATTAAGTTTAGACATAAACATTATTACTATCATGGTCGTCAAAATCGCGATTTTACTACTTACTAGAATGCATAGAATAGGTAGAATCGTAAAAAATCGTGCAAAATCGGTAAAATTGTAAACATGTAGAATCGTGCATCTAAATTTATAATTTGACATGAACTCTCTGCCTAATCATGTTTGTATCCATTTTAATTAAGAAAAAAAATATAAAATTATAAACTCATAGTCGCGTATATTTGACTCGCGATTGTAACAACTATGATTATTATTATTAGGTCGCACAGAAAGAAAAATACAAAGGCATTATAAGAAATAAATTAATAAAGGAACAAAAGGTTAAATCATGGGCATATTATTTTTTCTTTCTTTTTTCCTTTTTTTCCCAATGAGATGCATCTCCTAAATTATCATATTAATGGTGGTGAATTCAGTTGCAATTAGAAATACATGCGCGTGCATACACACACACACACATATATATATATATATAATATAATCTCAAGTATGTGGGAGGTTTTTGGTCATACTTTTCGTGCCCTCATCCTTGTATGAAAAAAAAAAAAAAATACTGACAACATAATAATTTCCATGGAGATAGCCATATAAAGCAGGTCTTAGATTTAAAAATGATATTACCTAAGATTATATATATATATATTATATATTTCCATACTATTACCTAAGATTGAATATCCATAATATTAAAGTTTTATGATTGTGCAATAACTCCAAATCCCGTATCAAGGACGGGGACCCTATATATTTGAGTGTTTGTAGAGTCCAATTCTCACGGCCCAATCCACTATCAAGCCACACTTTATTAACACCATAAAAAAAGAAGCAGCCACACTTGGACTAGAAACATTGCTGTAAAATGTAAATAAATGTAAAAGAGGTAATCCTATAAACTCGGGACCGGTTTGCTGAATTGAACCCCAAGCACATGCTGCCTTATATGTTTTGACGCTTATAAGGTGTAGACGTAAAAGTTTGATTATAAAGCCTTTAGCCTTAATTTTATTTGGATTTAATTCTTTGAGTTAAAGAGACAAAGCTTATAGAGTTAGACCTATTTATTTTAGATGATTAAGAAAGATTCAACAGGATAAGCTTGGAGTAGGCTTATTAGGATTGGCCTGTCTAATTCTAATTTTTCTTAAATTGGTTCACATATTATAAATAAAGGCCTTAATAGGTTTGGCTCCAAGTAACCTACTTCTATATTCATTATGAGATGGACCCCTTTTAACCATTGATCATCTATCTCATCTGACGAACAACATAGACAGATAGATTCTCTGTAAATACTCTTAGCCCCCACCTCATTTGGATAAGAGCAATAAAGTATAAACACTGTTATATTGTTGGATTTTTATCTTAATGAATCAAACACTTGTCCCGATTAAAAACAGTTACCGATTCATCATATTTAGTAAGATTTGATATTATTAAACTCCCTCATCTGTTACACGTGGTTAGAGCCTATTGAGACTACCTACTCCTTTTCTCCACATGATTCTCTCTTGATCACCCTCATGCGTATTGTTTTCTTAGGTTATGTGTTGCGCGATAATTATGTAAAACACACGTAATCATTGTATTTGAAATCATACCCACGCAAAAGATATTTAAATTGTATTCGAAATCTAACTAATAGCATTTTAAGATTTTGATACCTGCTTAAAATCAATTAGTAAGCCAATCTAATTTAATTAAAAAATTTAAAATCTTTTTGAAATATACGTATCCCTAATGCATACATGAAATGACATATATGTCCCGCCTAATCTTCATAACATTTCATATTTAGGTCCGGCTAATTCTCAATTTATTAAATTTCTTTTATAATCAACTCTAATTTCATAAAGTATTAATTTTTATTTTCTTTTTAAAATTGTCACTCATTGAATTCTTATAGAGTTTCATTGACTACTCATGTAATCGGGCTTACTTGCATTCCTATATATATATATATATGTATGTATGTATGTATGTATGTAGCATCCCATATAAGAATTTTGTCTTTCTAAATTCTTTTTTTTAGTGAATTATAACTATCTTTTTTCTATAAGATTATTTTCCAATTATATTTCACAATTTCTATTCAATTTGTTTAGGTATTATGATTTCATTATGATTATTTACTCGCGCCTCCTATTTGCGTGCTTTCCTCCTATGAAATGATTTCAAGGAATGGAAAAATAATAAATAAAAGAAAGAAAGAACGAAAGAAAGCTAGACCACATACTGGTAGAGCATACACATTTAATGAGTCTTTTTGTAAGGTTCTTAAGGTGCTACATCAATACTTTAAGAAACTTGTTTTTTTAAGTAACTCATTATTTTATTTATAAGGTTCTTTATATCGGTTTCTTGGTATCTTTTTATACCTTTATGGATTCCCTTTTTTCTTTTCATTATAATAAGAGAGGAGGAATTCGAACCTGGGATCTCTTAATTGAGAGACCAGAAAGATGCAACTAGGGTATAATGCCATTGACTTTGTGGATCGTATTTACTTTATACAATATTCTAAATAACTTACTTTTTGAGATCCTTCATGAAGAACTCTAAAAAGTTAAAAAAACTCACTACCTACGTAATATCCTCAAAAAAATGATCCGTATAAAGGATTTCATACCTCAGAGCTCAGATGTAGGGGCCTCAACTCTTGAGCATTCTGCAATGCGGGAATGTGGATAAAAAAATATGAAATTCAGATTGAGTAGAATTATAGTAAAAGTGTGCCAAATGTAGCACTAAATTACTTGAATACAAGTAATTGGAGCAAGAACGTTTTTGTATTAATTTTCTGATGGATTTCGTATTACACTAGTGATGCATATATATATATATATATATATATATATTCTGTAACAATGATAACTAATTTGCTCTTAGTATCCAAATGCATGTGCAAGAATCTGCCAACTCATCAATTGCTTGTAACAAAATTCCAGCAATGCAATATATGTAATATAATGCTTAGAATAATCTGGATGGGCTCTAAAATGCACATGGATGGCCGATAAAACAGAATGTGCCTTTATCGATGTTGTGGATTGGAGACAGCCATAATCTTGTTAGTATGCAGCATAAGCAGTAGGTCCACTTCCCTCGGCCTTTGGCCCAAGCTTATCCCAAATAATCTTTTATGACTCCCTTACTTGAGACATGACAGCTTCCTTGTTCTTCACTTCATCCTTCACTTCCAGTTTCTTCTGTTCTAGCTCAACATACACAAACCTTAGTGCATTCCCCTCCCATCTGAATCCCTTGACCACAAGGGAAGATTTGGAAACCACAACACCATATCATGATAAAACTCCTAGGTAGCATCACTGAATCCTTTACCTTTCCATAAGATAAGCACCATTGTTTTAGCCTTCTTCCCTCGTTTGATCATTTTCCTTTCTAATATTGCGCTGGGTTCTAATGCTTCTTGTTGATCTGTCACAAGTACTTCAGATGAGATTTCAGATTTGGGGCCATGGTATCTTTTGAGTTAGGAAACGTGGAATGTAGGGTGGATGTCAGTCTCAGGAGGTAACCTTAATCGGTAAGCCACTATTCCAATTCATTCTAGTATCTTATAGGGGCCATAATACTTAGCCGATAATTTGTTATTTCTTGTTGTTTTGAGAGATCCTTGCCGATAGGGCTATAGCTTGAGTAGTACCATGTCCCCTATGTTAAACTCCCTGTCGCTCTGTGTCTTGTCTTCGATCTGCTTCATTGGGTGCTGAGCCCTTTTTAGATGAAATTTCAACAATTTCATTTGATCTTCCCTATTAGAAAGAAGTCGATCAACAGCTTCAACCCTAGAGTCACCAGGTATATAGGGCAGGTTTAAGGGAGGAGGGTAACCATATAATGCTTCGAATGGAGTTAATTTAGAGCTGTTATGGAAGTTGATGTTGTACTACTATTCTGCTAAGGAAAGAAATTGAGCCCACCTGTTAGGAACTTCTCCAATAACACACCTTGGATAGGTTTCAAGACATTGTTAACCACCTCGGTTTAGCCATCCGTCTGAGGGTGGTAAGCGGTGGAAAGGTTCAGCTCCACCCCTTGCAATTTGAAAAATTCTTTCCAAAATATACTAACAAAGAACGGATCCCTATCAGATGTAATGGATTCAGGGGTTCCGTGCAGCTTGTATTGTTATCTAGGAAGACCTGAGCCACTATGGTTGCTGTGTAAGGGTGGGGGAGAGCAATAAAGTGACTGTACTTACTCAATTGATCCACTACTAACAAAATCACTTCCTTCCCACTAGATTTAGGTAATCCTTCGATGAAATCCATGTTGATATCCTTCCAGCACTCATTAGGAATCCTCAAAGGGCTCAAAAGTCCTGATGTTGCTACATTTCTGTACTTGTAGCATTACAAATGTCACATTCCCTTACAAACTGGCTTATGTGTCTCTCTAATTTGGCCTAATAGAACACTGTCAATATCCTCTTATAAGTTGCATTAGCACCTGAATGTCCTCCTAGAGGTCCTCCATGGTAGAATTGTAACAACTTGGTTCTAAGAGCTGCTGAAGAACCCACCACAACTCTTCCTTTGCGTCTTAGGATGTTGTCTTCATAAGAGTAATGGCTCACCGTTTGTCCTTCCTTTAAAAGTTGGATTTTCAGCTTATAGTCAACATTCAAGTCCCAGCTGCTTTTAATTTCAACCAATAGGTCAGGTGCAAAAGTTTGCACCACCATGTGACTAAGAACAATAGGATCCCTGCGAGATAAAGAATTAGCAGCAATGTTAGATTGACCAAATTTGTACTCAATTGTCTAATCAAGTCCCAGCAGCTTGGTGAGCCATTTTTGTTGGCTAGAAGTCACCAAGCGTTGCTCAAGTAAATACTTAAGACTTTGATGATAAGTTTTAATCACAAAGTGTTTGCCCAAAAGGTAGTGCCTCCATTTGTTAATGGCATGCACTAAAGCCATTAATTTGCGCTCATATACTGATAAACCACAGTGTTTGGGTGCTAAGGACTTGCTCATGAATGCAATAGGGTGTTTGTCCTACATCAAGACAACCCCAATCCCTTCACCACTTACATCAGTCTCTATCACAAAGAGCTTAGTGTAATCTGGTAACCTAAGAACTGAAGACTTGATGAGAGCGTTTTTGAGTTGATCAAAAGCTGATTGTGCCTCCAAACTCCATTGGAATTGGTCTTTTTTGAGTAGTTGAGTAAAAGGCCAAGTAATCAAATGAAAGCCTTGTATAAACTCCTGTAATAGCTAGCCAGCCCAAGAAATCCCCTCGATTGTCTAAGGTTTTTTTGCCCTAGCCATTGAGCCACAACCTCTACCTTTCTAGGATCTTTAGTTACTCCATTTTTAGATATGATGTGCCCAAAGTAATCGATCTGTGGAACACCAAACACACACTTGGAACGTTTAAGGAATAAATGTTCCCTCCTCAATACTAGGAATACCTCCCTCAAGTGTTCTATATGCAATTCAATACTAGTACTATATACTAATATATCATCAAAGAACACTGATACAAATCTTTGCAAATAAGGCCTAAAAACAGAGTTCATGAGCCCTTGGAATGTTGATGGGGCATTAGACAAGCTAAATGGCATGACTAAAAACTCATAATGGCATTCATGAGTGAGGAATGTCGTCTTATAAACATCTTTAGGGTGCATTAAGACTTGGTAGTACCCAGATCGAAGGTTTAGCTTCTTGAAATGGGTTGCACCATGGAGCTCATCAAACAAATCATCACTAATAGGGATAAGAAAACGATCTTTTATCGTTTGCTTGTTAAGATCCCTATAGTCCACACACATTCTCTAAGTGTTATCTTTTTTTTTTTTTTAACTAAGACTACTGGAGATGCGAATGGACTATGGTTAGGTCTGATAATTCTACTCATCAACATTTCCTTAACCATTTCCTCCAACACTGTCTTCTGTAGAGTGGAATATCTATAGAGCCCTAAGTTGATCGGATTAGTGCCCTCTTGTAAATGAATTCTATGGTTGCAATATCTGTTGGGTGGAAACCCACATGGTTCATCAAATATACCCTTGAATTCTTCCAAAATATCCCAGAGTTGGGGAACCAGCTTGTCAGGTTGGTCTGGTACTTCCTGGTTAACCCTTCTAACCATCCAACAAAACAATTCCACTTGCCTTATAACATTACTCAAAATGTGAGTCAATTCTTGTCCTAAAATGTTGTGGACAGCCTCATGCTCGCCCACTAAGATGCAATGAATGCCCTTCCATTCAAACTCCATCACATGTTGCTTGAAATTCCAGCTTACAGTACCAAGCTTGTTCAACCACAATAAACCAAAATTATTCCTATTTTATGAATGCCAAATTGGATTTTTATTGATCATTTTATTGATAAATATTATGAATTTGACACTTAAAAATATTAATTTATGCTTTTATGCCTTTAAAGGAGTTATTTTATGGAAAGAAGGAAAAACAGGTCAAAAATGCAAAGTTTGGACCAAAAAGTGGTTAACACAACAAAGATATGCCATGTCTTTCAACCATGTCAAGGAAAAGCACAATCAAGGTCTAAATCTTAAGTTTTGAAAAGACACAACAATGACATGACTTGTCCCAAACAGTGTCTGCAAGGGACATTTCTGGGACAAGCCGTGTCCCAAGTTGTGTCAGTGAAGAAAAAAAAAACCACAACACATGACACGACTTTAGGACAAGCCGTGTCAATTTTACATAGAGGAAAACAACTAGACATGCTCAAGTGACACGACTTGTCTCCAAACTTGTTGATTCGAAAGTCCATTAATTTTTAAGAAACGGCTTTTTTATTGAATAGTAACCCCCTATTTATTGAAGAAACGTCTATTGGACATTAAAGGGGTGTTACTTTGGAAAGCCAAGATACCTGTAACTCTCGTAACTTCTCATTCCTTCATCAATGAGCATTTAATTCCATTTATGCAAAGATCATTATAAAATGAAGATGGAGGGAAGAATCAAAGGGGAAGAAGAACAAGAAAAGGAGAGACAGAGACAAGAAAAAAAATACTTTTATGTATTTTCACAGAAGCATTTATGCTTAAGTGTATCAATTCATCAAGGAACATTGTTTGTATTGCTAATCTAATTTTAGATCCTTTCTATTTCTCCTTGTTATTGATTTATATTATTTTATCTATGGAGGAGTAGTTTAATATTGCTTGGGTATTGTGGATCCTTGATTGATTTCATGTGATTTCTTTGTTCTTAATTTCAAAACGTGTTGATTTTATTATATTCAATAGCTTGCACCTAAAGAATGAGTCTAATTGGATGGTGCATCCCATTGGATTCATGTTTGATTTTTGTTAAAAATAAACCGAGAGGTTGATTTAATGAATAGATCTAAAGCTATTAATGAGATTGCTCATAATCACCTAGAGATAAGGATGGTGAAATCTTCTGTCACTTGTTTTTGAAATTCATCGGTTTGGTTTTAAAACGAAGCATTCTTGTTCTTTATGCAAATTTAAGTTGCTAATAGTTAGGAAGAGATTCCGGCAGTTTCGATTAGGGTTAGGTGCTTTTAACTTTGAGAGAAGTAGCATAATTTAGTGAATCTGATGGTTCAATAATCAATACAACTTTTTGAGAAAATTCTAGAGTCATGTGAATAGATCTTAAGTGAAGCATGACCCAAGCAACCTTGTAAATTGATTTATCCTTTTCCATGCTTGCTGTGAAATCTGTGAATTTTAGACTTAGTTTAGTTTCTATATATATAAAACCAAATTTGATTTTTTCGGCTTGATAAATAGAAAAGAGTAAGTAGAAGTACTCATCAACGTTCTTAGGAATATGATCTATATCATTTCTTTATGCTACATCCAATGGGTGCGTTTGCCTGTAAGACCATAGTTGAAAAGAAAACGATTTAGAAAATTTATAAATTTAAAACTTAGCCTTTTGAATCTATCAACGGCATTCCAAGATCAAATCACATTATTTCAAGGTTAGAGTGTAGAAATCAGATTCAAACCCCACTCCATCCATTTCCCAACAAAACTGCTTAACAACATTGGTACTAAATATGGTAGTACCGTTAGCTAAAATTACAGGAATGGTTCTAATGATGACAAAGCATAATTTAGTTCCATAGCTAGGTGCTCATCAATAAAATTGGACGAGCTGCTAGTATCAATGAGGATATTCAAAAGTCGGTTTTTGAATTATCCTGTGACTCTCATTCTAGGTTCATTAGGCTCTCCTTCCCCCATCAACTGCCCATAGTGTCAGTTGGGATAGCTCAGCCTCCAACTCATCTATAGGGTCAACATTTCCCAGCTCCACTCCAACCATCTCATCTCGATCAACCACTAAAAGATTCAATCGCTTACTCTTACAACAGTGTCCTGGACCAAACGGTTCATCACACCAGAAACATTGTTTCTTACATCGCTTCTCCTCGAGTTCTTCAGAGTCAATCGTTTGGTAGTACGGTACCTGGAAAATTGGTTCCACGGCTGTGTTTAGTAGGTTAGTTGTCGGTTCTGGTTAGTGGCTGGTTTGGTGGGAGTGGTTTGGGTAGTGTTTTAGTGATAGGTTATAGTGTATTTGGAATTAGGTGTGAAGGTTTGATGGAGTTCTGTAAGTTTTAAGTTCTATTTGGATGATAAATTGTGGCTTCCTATAATTTAGCAAGTGTGTAGCCTGGATAAGTGTTTGTGGTTGGAACATTCTAATTGGGTACTGAAGTTTTGGTTT